>JARHVA010005980.1:0-137500 GCA_037957365.1 Torreya grandis | reverse complement strand
ATTACTCTTTTGGTGAATTAGCATCTTAGATTTCCATCCCTATTTGAGTTCAATATTTTTTGATTTAATAAACATTTATTATGAAAGAGAGAATTTTTGAATTTTATTCAAAGAATTAATTGGATTTTATATATACATTACATAACATTTCATCACCATACATGCATTCTAAAAATGCGTTTTAAAAAATATTACCATCTTTTGTTTTTTATTATTGATAAAAGGAGTTCTATTATTTATATGTTTCCAAAATTATATATGGAATTTTTGGCCACCCAATTTAAATCCCAATATGCACATACACACACACACACACACACACACACACACACACACACACACACACACACACACACACACACACACACACACACACACACACACACACACACACACACACACACACACACACACACACACACACACACAAAAAAAAAAAAAAAAAAAAAAAAAACAATAATAATAATAAATAAATAAATAAATAAAAATGTAATTATACACAATTGATCACAATTTTGGAATGAACCCTCATTTTATATCCTTTTTCCAATTCAAAAAATAAATACCACTAAATTTAGGTTAAATAAAATAGTGTTTTCTATATTTTTCTTTAAAAAAATATATATTATTCCTTATAAATTATGATTTTAGAAATGTATATTAATATTATTATCTATAATTACATATTGATAATAAACAAGTAATTATATACATACTATTGTCTATAACTATATAATGAAAATTAATAAGAAACTATATAGAGACTATTGTGTATAATTACATATTTAAAATTCAAAAAACTATATTTAAATATAATTGTGTTTGTATAATTAGATATATCGTGGTCACTCACCCACTATAAATATAAATACATAAATATGAACAATATTTTTTTGCATATAGTTGTTTTAATACCTAATATGTAACTATACAAAATTGTCTTTATATTCATTACACACACACACACACACACACACACACACACACACACACACACACACACACACACACACACACACACACACACACACACACACACACACACACACATATTATAATTGGGAATTTTATAACAATTTATAAGGAATGATATTTTCCATTCTCCAAAATCTAATATACCATGGGGAGACCTCTATCTATAAATCCCAATATGTAAATATAAAAAATAATATTTATGAATATAATTTTTTATTACAAATATGTATATATACATAAACTTATTTTGATAAAATAATTTAAATATTCCAAAACTAGGTGGTCTTACATTTAGTTGATCTAAAATTGGAATAACAAAAATTTGACATAGTTTTTCCATTTTTATAGATACTCTATATTTTCTCAATTTTTTGTTATTAACTTTATAATTGATGTAAAATTAATATTTGGTATTTAATAAATCTAAATATAGAAAAAACATATTTATAAAATCAAAAGATAGCAAACATGATAGTTTGGTAATGGAGTTCACTCAATAGGGATACGTCTCTGGGTTCAATAAAATACATTGATATATAAAGGATTCAAAATTAAAAATATATTTATTACATCAATTCTATACATACTTCTTCCAATTGTTACAAATCTTTGACTCTGATGGATGATAGACTTCTACAACACTCTTCTTTATATGAAGCTTCACTTCAATATTTTTTCTCACTTCTCCTTTAATGATCTAATAAAGGAGATCCTATAAATTCAAATGAAAAAACTTCAAATGTTTTGAAATGATTTGGAATGAATTCTCCAAATGGTTTCTTGGGTTTATATATTTTTTAAAACCCCAATAATCATGGATATTAACATTATTAAAAATAAATCACTAAACTTTAAATAGATAAACACCATATTTATGTGACAAGTTGGTGGAGACATAAAAATAAGTTAAGAGTGTTAAGGGTTTGATTCCCACTCTCCAATTTACATACCATAGCCTTTTGAATAGACTTTTTATAATTTTGAATGGTTAAAGCACTTTATCTTTAGCACATTGCATGTGTTTTATCCCACATGTGTGGATAATAACAAATATTAATTTTTTATAAATTAATCTCCTTACCTTTTATTTTGACTAAAGGGCCATTTAACATAGGCATTTATCCCATACTCATTCGGATAAAGATAATTATGTAGTTTAAAAAATCATTTCACCTTATTATGTATAGGTCATGGGAATTATCCTACATTGACTATATACCATGCATATTAAATACTTAAATAAGTAAGTATTTACCTAATTATTTAATCATAAGACCACCCCTTGGCTTAAAATTCACCATGATTAGAAGCTTTGAGGCATATGCATCAAATTTGGTCTTAGGGTTGTGAGGTGGATGCCATGTGTTAATCTTCAATCAGTTGAGGTGGAAGTTCCATGTGTTAAGCCTTTATTGGGTCACTTGTCAAGATGTCACTATGTTCTCCTTTCCATATGTCAATAAACCATTGGTACACATGTTAAGCTAGATTCTCTTTCCATGTGTCCACATTTTATTAATCCACTTTTTATCTTGAAATATGCCTGTGTCTTGTTAACTTAGCACTATGTCATCTATATAGGTATATCTTTTGTAAGCCTTAACTTCTACATATAGATTTTGTTTGAACCCATTCAAAATTCATTGGAAATATCTTAAGATATATTCATTGTGTATACATTTTTATGAATATTTGGGACCATATGGTTTTGTCTCTAATGAATATCTTCCTAGATCACACCTCCCCATTATGACACTTTTGTTATAATAAAAATATTCATTCTCATAAAATAACTAAAGGTACAACTTAATTTTCCAACATTTATCTTCTTTGATTTGTGATTATGGAATGTAAAAAACAAACTCTCAAGTTCACCCATATTAGTTTCTATCCCAAGGAGTCTATTACTAACTAAACCTTGTAAACTAGTTAGAAAGTGATTTACTAACTCCTTATCTTTACCAAATGACTTGCACCAAAGTGCCTACATTTTATTGGTAGATTCTCTTACTATATATGATTAAGGTGATGTAAATATCTCCTTATTGTACAATATACAACAAAATCAAAAAGCTATGCTTCATAATAAGTGATGTTATAACAAGTGATCACTTGTATAATTGTTCTCTTATTCTATTATTGAATACAACATACATTTTGGAATGCAACTAGTAATTTAAACAATTAATTTTTTTCCCATAATCTTTGGGGTCCTATACAATTGTTTCCCAAACTTGGGTCTTATAAACATGAATCCAAATTAATTTCACATGCTCAAATCAGAACTGATTTGGAAACATATTTATAGGAGTGCCTATTACATATCTTATTCAATACTAATAAAAGTAAATAAAAATACATGATAACATAATCAACATGATTTAAAATGATACAATATTATTAACATGGTTTTATCATTTTATCTTCTGGTTGAAATGGTTTATCCTTATTCTCCCCCAAGGACTGATATACATCCCTAACATGGATTAGTTCTTTCATAATTGAAAAAAGGAATACTAAAACTAAAATAGAGGTGTAAATTAATTATGATAATAAACAAATGGTTATACTAAATATAAACTATCCATGAAACCAAAAAGTCTCTTACTGACCTATTTTGATGGATGTTCCTTCTTGAGTTATTCAGTGGATTGGGTTTCTTGGATTTTTTGTGTTTCACCAACTCTTTTACCTCCTTCCTTCTTCTTTGAATAGGTTTTAACAACTTCCCTATGATGTTTTGGATTAAATTAAAGATTGAGCTTACAACACTTGTCAACCCAATGACCATTCATATTGCAGTGACTACAATTATTCTTGTTCATTTTCTTCGATGGATGGTTTTTATCCACTTTATGTTTTGGAGAGTGATCTTTAAAAATTATTTATTTTTTATAAAGGGCATGATCCACCTTTTTAACAAATTTCTCTCTTGACACATGGACACATAATGGTTAACCCATTTTAATAGAATACATGGATATGTAAACCAAATTATGTGTGTTATAGGATCATTCATTCCATAACAAAATGGACTTTAGAATAATTAAGTTTTACATACCTTTTAGATCTATCCTCTGAGTAAGTTTAATGAGGATAAAATATGTTATCTCCCTCTTTAAAGTTTTCATCTCTTTTTGGAGATGTATTACACTCTTTCTATGGAAGTTGCTTGGCTCTTTCATTGAATTGTCTCTTGATTCAGTTTTATTAGAGCATTATGATACTTCTCCTTTTCCATTAGTATATCCCAAACTTACATATCATGCTCTTTCCTTAAATTATATGGGATTAGTCATTATTTAACCTTTTATTCCAATATTTTTCCATTAAAACCCATTTTGGTGAGTATCTTAGAGCCAATACTTGAGTATATTTATTAAATTCACCATAATAAGAATATTTATTTTGTTAAAAATAAAAACATGTAGTACTTACTATAGTAGAAGATGTTCTCCTTTGACTTCTAGAGTACAAAAAAAAGTTAGTTTTATTACTATTATATCTATAGATTACAACATTTTCATCTGATTCAAAAGGAATTTTAGTATAATGAGCATTATAAACTTCCTTAGCTACATTATCCTCAAGTGGGTTACCTGACACATAAGAATCTAAAGACTCACTAATAAATTCCTTAGATATTTTGATGGTATA
Organism: Torreya grandis; assembly: GCA_037957365.1. NCBI lineage: Eukaryota > Viridiplantae > Streptophyta > Pinopsida > Cupressales > Taxaceae > Torreya > Torreya grandis. The sequence goes on along the minus strand of JARHVA010005980.1, from coordinate 132,868 downwards.
GCCAATACCTAACTAGATCACATACGTGTGATATCTAGTCATCTTGACTCCATCTCCTAGTAAAGTGTGACTTACCTATTGAGATTATAATTAGAATCCTCCCAGGATGATTTCATCTTTATCCATTGGGACTCAGTCAAGAGTGACTCTATCTGAGAAACAACCTCCTATATAAAATTATATAATACAATTTTTTTTACTAATCCCAAAACTATATGATCAAATATCCCATATGTCTTAACATGAGGTAATATAATAATGCCTAGTCTCAAGAATTGTAACATGTTTGATGTGAGATAATTGGATCCACTGTTCTAGTCATGAATAAGTTGCACATAAAATGAATTAGAGATAATTGGAGTGCTATCTATATCTCTAATTATGGATTAATTTATAGCCTCTAGTTATTCCACTCATAGAATTTATTATACTACTATTTTATTTGGTTAACTATCTCTATAAATTACTAGTACCTTTTTGTGATCCTCAATTCTTTGCCTAAATTGATGAGGTGCTTAATCTAGATGAATAAACCAACACTATTCTATAATATGATTAGATCTAAAATAATGTCCACAAACATGAATAGTTTGTGAGTCTTATGGAATACTTTGAGTCCTTTTTTTATATTGACACACTTCTCATAAGTCTGTATGTAGAACATCTATGCTTCTTCTCAGATCAATAATCTACTTCTCTTGTTCATGATACCAAAACATCATATCAAACATAATTTGAAGCTAAGTAATGTAATAAGGATACATATCCAAAATATGAATTTCATAGATGGAAAAATACTAACACAAAATTTTAAAATGGTTAGCAAACCCCTCAAATAAACTATTTTGATACCAAAATCTATTTGAAAATAAGATAATAATAAATTGACTTAGTTTCTCCATTTTTATGTATACTCAATATTTTCTCAATTTTTTGTAATTAACTTCAAAATTTTCATAAAATTAATATTAAACATTTAATAAATCTTAATAAACAAAATGTATTAATAACTCTAAATAAACAAAATGTATTTGTAAAATCAATGATAACAAACATGATAATTTGGTAACATAGTTCACCAAATAGGGCTACATCTTTGGGTTCAATAAAAAACAAACCAACATTCATTTTAGTCGAACCTATAAAAAAATATATGGAGCTCTTGAGATTAATCCAATTTATAATAGTGGAAAATTAGGTTGGAATTCATATCATTACAAGGGCATATCACATGATGTTAGGTATAAAATTATACCAAGCTTACAAGTGTAACCATAGGTGAATGCCAAGAAACATAATCACCTAAGCAATATTGGTCAATTCTAGTAGTGCATAGGTGCACGTTATTTCATACAGATGACAAGTGCCAACATAAAGTGACTTTACATGATGTAGATGGATGCTTATGCATTATGAACTAGGCAAACAACTATGTGGATAATATAAATGCCTATGTGTACCTAATGAATTCCTATGTAAACTAACTTAATGAATGTGTATTCTAGATGAACCCCTATGTAAACTAAATAGGCACCTATGTGAACCAGATAGATGTTTATATGTACTAGATGGCTACTGTGGGTATCAAATAGATGCCTGTGTGGACTAGATAGATGCATATGCAAACTAGGTGAACACCTATGCATTGCACATGAGAACTTATATAGATAGACACCTATGTAGATGAAGGACTTTGACCAATGCTGATGTGGACCTCTTAACTAGAATATAGGTGTCTCTGATGAATGCCCACAATGTAATGCCAATTGCCCTTTTTGACCTAAAGGCCTATACATATTTGAAATGCACCTCATTTTATGCATTTTGCCATTTTTGCCTCTTCTCCCATTTAAAAAAAAAATCCTCTTTTATCAAACTTCCAAAACCCTTTTTAACTCTATGGCTTCCATTTCTCAGACCTCTTCTTGTGATGGCACAGTGGTAACTGAAAGACCCAAACTCACTTTCCAAAATTTGACATGTAGTATCATTAAAAGGCTTATATAACAACAAGACACATATAGTAATTGATTCAAGCCTTGAAATTTAAATGAAATTATGTACATTCCCTAATATGACAAAGATATTTGTTTGCTAAATGTTCTCTTGCAAATCTTCCATACTTCTTTCTCCATGTTTAACATTAGCTTTGTCTCCTAGAATGTTTCATTTAAAATTAGTCCAAAGGATATTGAGAGACTGACAGGTCTACCTTAAAAGGATGGGAACCTGATCACCATAAAGGCCTTATTGAATGATGATGACAAAAATTATTTAGATTCCCATTACTTGCTCTAAGCGTATGGTATGTATTGTAAAATTTATAATTACTCATTTTTGAATAGTTTTACTTCTATTTTTCTAACTTGTTAATTTTTTTATAGATCCTCAATGTTGAGGTAAAATGGGACTAAATATTGAATTTTTTAAAAACCATTTCCTATTGATAATGCTTGAAATTTTCCAAGTAAGAATTGTTTTGTAGGGTAGACCATATGATATTCTATTTTGGGCTCTGGTTTATATTCTTCATACTTTGGCCACTCAACCACTAGACTGGTGTAGTTTTATTTCTAGTAGAATCAAAGATGATTTGAACTATAGTCTACAAAATGAACATAATCAGTTTTCTTATTGTAATTATATTATTTCATTGGACTATGAAGAAATTTTGGATTCGCAAGCATCCTCGATTTCTTCTACTCTCAATCCTATAATATTTGTTAATGCACTCTCCCTTGAAGAACATGAGGTTAGGTTTAGTAGTTTTATGACTATTTAAGCTTTTTCCTATATCTATTTCAAATAATTACATAAATATCAATCTAGTTCATTTTAAATAAAATATATTTTTATTATAGAAAAATTTATATGAAATGATTGCCAAAATAAATGCAATAAGCAAAGGACATCCACCTCCTGAGGCCTCAATAAAAATAAAGATAAAGGAGGATATATAATCAATTTCATAGATTCTTGAGTATTAATTAATAAGAAGAAAGTGAACACAAAGTTTGATTACACATCTGCCATATCCTTCCTCATGTTACTAGTATAACTTCATAAACTAGCTTTTCTTTGATTTAATATTCTTTATCATTGTAATATTTTAACTCTATTATATATAGTGAATCCTATGCAATCTGTATTGAAAACCCTATTTGGGTCTAGCTAAACTTCAAGAATTCCTCAATAACAATAACAATAGTAACAACCATAGTAACAATGAAAAAAACAACAAAGTGTAGTAAATAGATATACTTTTTCTTAAATGCTAATATTATATTAAAATATTTTAATTGATCATTTAATTGATTTTAATTCCCATTTTTGGCTCATTCTTTTCCAAGGAAAATAACACCACCACCACCACCATCCCGTCATGGTCCTTTAAATACTAGTATTGGGAAATGTCTTTTTATCCTATGTCAAATCAGAGGCATGGTTTAGGTCCCAATGTCCAAGTTTTCAAAAAATTTAGTTGGTGGTCTTCCCAATGTAACAGGGACTTCAATTCTTCATACTACTAATTTAGATTATGAGTATTTGGGCATTGATAGTAGCACACCCATGGATTATTTCAACCCTCATGATATCATACATGGATCTCAGCCCATGGATCTTTTATAGTAACCTTGTATGCCCAATTCTCCACCTAGTAGCACCAAAGGTAGTCATGTGCATGATATTCCCTAAATAGATGACCAACATACTTTTTTCATGTTTATAATTTATTGGCAAAAAATAATAAAGCTTATGTTAATGATTTTATTATTCCAAACCTTGATGAATCAATAAATTGGGAGCATTAGGAGAAAGTATTAATTTAATAAATAAATTAGTATTTCCACAACCATAGTCAATGAAATTGATTGTACACAATGGTAGAGCATGATCCAACAAATATTAATGTTTTATTCAACCAAGTAGTTTTAGGAAGTGTTGTCATGAAAAATAGTTTTAATGATGATGTGATTGATAACATGTTAAATAGGATTGAGAACATGAATGTATAATCTCAAGCATACTATAAAAAATGGGTACAAAACAAAATCCTAGTAGATCTTGTGAATGTGGAAAAATAAAAATTTGGTGTAAGTTTAATGATGGTTTTTTAATTAAAATTTATTTTAAAACATTTAACTAACTATTTTTTTTTTTCATTTGTAATAAAAATATATTAATATGAATAACCAAGTTGTTTTCCTTAAAATGCATCTAATGAATGCACACAAAAGTATCTCTATAGTAATTTATTTGAAGGAAAAACTTATTGAATAAGAAAAATAATACATTGAAGAAAATAATTCAAGAAAATGGCTTGCATCCTATTTTTTTGTTTAAAAATAAAGTTGAAGCAGACCCATCATTTCTTTTAATAGTAGATGTTGTTGCATAAGAATGGAAAAATATTGACAATATAAATATTTTAGTGAAAGATCTCCAAGATCCTGGGATCTTGACCCTCATAGGCACTAATAGCAAAACCACTACTAGTACCAGTGAACAAGTTTGAAGTAGATCTAGGACAAATTGATCCATAGTGATAATGGGACTTAAGTTTAATTTTGTTTTGTAATTTATTCCATCATATTGTTTACTTAATGGAAAATAAGGTTTGATCTCAAAGCCTCAATTTATTTTATGCTTATGTTTTGTAATTATTGAAAACTTATGTTGTATAATATTGTAATACATTTTGTAATTATGGATTCCTTACTCATATTAAGTTGAATCCTACAATGTCTAATAATTTTATGCAATGTTTAACTACTTTAATTTATAGTATATTTGGTTTCAAAGCTATTAAATTATTGTTTACCATTTAATTTCATTAAAAATTGTAAAATTTATTCAAAAAAATGTCAAACAATTAGAAAAAAAAGAATGCTAAATATGTACTATTTTTTCCATGTCAAAATGCTAAAAAATACTATTAGAAAAAATTGAAGATAGGATCATAGCAATTAAGCATCTCATAAACAACTTAACTCAAATTGAATCAATCAAACATTTCACAAATATTGTTCAGTAGTTTGCATCTACATATTACAATTTTACAAACTAACACTCAGGTATTTCAAATAACCCTCTAGTAACTTGTAATTCATCACTAACATTTATATGGCCTCTCACTGGCATTTATAGTTTCACTATCTTCAATGGTAGTTGTATTGATTACACCTCTTCTTTCAGTTAGATTGCTCCAAATTTAAACCACTCTATCATATGGAAACATATGAACTTCATAACCTGAAACATATAACCTTAAACATGTCTCAATATTTTTATCCAATCTATTCTAAAGCCTTGATTTAAAAAAATATAATGCACTAAAAACCCTTTCATCTTCCACTGACCCCAAAATTATTTTTTGGAACAGTTCATATACACAAAAAATATTTGTTGACTTCTTTATATAGAACACTACTCTAACACAGTTTGTTCCATATTTTGGTAATATAACCTAATTTTGTTAGTTCAGCTAACAATCAATATTGTTCAACCAGTGCAAGTCCAAAAAACATTGACTAGTTCTTTACTAAATTCTTTTGAAAAATACCCTTAACTTCCTCTCCATTAATTTCCATAGACTTACTGAAATGTTCGATGAGAGTATTCATGTATTTGATAAATAAATTACTTATTTATTCTTGATAATCTATACCATTCCAAAATGTAGGATTCACCACACCCATGGCTTCAAGCAAGTCTTCTCTTTAAAAGTGATCTCAAATTTTAGTAGCTAAGCTTTTTTAAATGTCTCTTAATTTCAATTTCATGTCACATTTGACATTATCATATATAACCCTTGTTACATGTACTTCTTCAAATTCTAATGCAACTACATTAATTCATCTTTGTAGATTGTGTAATAGTATCTCCTTTTTATTAATATAAATACAAAGATGATAATGAATATTGAATTTCAAATAGTTTTGAGGGTCCTTTTTATTTCTTAACATTTCCCAACTCTCAAATATCGCTCCCTTACAACTTTCATTCAAGTAGTATAATATATCAAGTGATAAAAAAACATGTTTCCTCAACTTTGTGAAGTACATAATATATATTGGTCTCTCTTGTGCATGTTTTGTCAAAAAATGCATTTACTTCAGCATGGGAAAAATACCACATAATGTTAAAAAAGTTTTGAGATATGTCAAGTGGTTCAATAAATCTTTTTCCTCGTCAACCTCCATCTAATACTTAAACATAAAACCAACCAATGATTGATATTCTTCAAATATTCTACATGCAAGCTCATACATTCAAATCCATCTAGTATCTACATATTTTAATAGTTTTTTTCCATTAGTCACTCCAATTGTAAATTTTTGAAACTCTAAATACCTTTTTGGACTGCATGACCAGTACACTTGCAAATAAAGGATTAGCTCCTCCACTTTTGTGACATTTTTGAATGTGCTTATAATTTTGTAATCAAGATTCATTTTATGTGCCATGAAATGGATTGGAGTCATATATGGGCCAACTAATGTTTGAAAGTGAAAACATAAACCTTTTTTATTCCCCTGCATTATTGATGCACCATCTGCACCAACACACACCAACTTAGTACCTATATTATGGTAACTCATCCTATCAATATCCATCAAATTAGAAATAACTAATTTTTAAAGGTTTTCAGCATTACAATTTTTAATCCTTTTATGTACAGATAAAAGGTGAGGTTACCTTGAATGATTCTAAAATGTATATACATGCATGCATACCCATGGTGTGTTGTCAATTGTTATTACCTCATCAATAGAAAGTGAAATGAACCTTGATTATTTTACATTTTCTTTAAAATCCTCCTTTTCAAACATTCTGAGGCATTTTTCCATCTCCTAAGCACTAGTATCAAACCAATGTGAATGTGGAATGTTGTGCATTCCAATATGCTAAAATAAAATCTTGTAATTTGAAAAATTAAATATTGGTCTTCCTTTTTTCAGAATGTGATAAAGAGTTGAAAATTGTATATTTTTGGAAAGTGAATTAGACTGAGCAACCTTTTTGAATTGAGCTTTAATTATTTTTCCTTTCTCAATGAGGTGTCATTGATGTTTTTGATACTTTATTGTGCAACATTGATTCACACACTCTTCTTGATTTTTACATCTCAATGTTTTTTTATATTTACATCTTTGTCTTTTACTGACTCATATATTTTGCCTCATTATTTTTCAATTATTTCCAAATTGAGTTTCATTTTTTGGTCCTTTCCAAGTTTCCAACTATATATTGTGCATTTGCATTCTATTCATGTGTCATAACTATTTTTTGATTGTACAGGTTCAATAAATGGGTATTTAGATTCCCACTCATACTAAAATGACCTTCCAATTATCCTTGTATTTTTATTCTTCTACATAGTTTTTGTTGTTCCTTTTTCAACTAGAATTTGCTTTTGCTATGTAGAAGTTTCATCTAAATATTATGTTGGGTGAGTAGATATCTCATTTGGTGTTGGGAAATCATCATCATCACCACTACTTATGATGTGATATCTTTGTTTCCTTGAATTTAATGGGATAGTGGGTATTTCTTTTTTCTTGACGTTTTTTTTCCTTTTTCAACTAAAGATTGATTTGGCTACATAGCAGTCTCATCTAAAGATTATGTTGGGTGAGTAGATCTCTCATTTGGTGTTATGAAATAATCATCGAAACCACTAGTTATGATGTGATATCTCCATTTTATTGAATTTAGTGGGATAGTGGATATTTATTTCTAAGTGGATTCTTTCTATGGAGGTATATGTTTAAAATAATTATACAAGTCTTCAATACTTTTATCATTAAATTCTACATGCAAAAAATTTGTGTGACATTAATTTTTAATAAATGCTAATACTAAAGTACAAATAAATTAAAAGCATTAAATAAAATAATATTTATAATATACTACCTATGTTTGGCATTTCATTCACAAGTCTTTCCAATTCAAGGATATGTTGATGTTTGATACATTTGTTAATGGGTTTTTCATACAATATTATTGTAGGCCTCATTATTATTATTGAATCTTGAAAAAAATAATCAATTAATTAAAAAAATGATATTCTATGGGTTAGTACCTCTATTTGGCATTTTAAATTTATACATAGGTATGTCTTGCTATGGAAACACTTCTACAAAAGAGTAATCAGTGGGTTTTACACATAAAACAATTTAAGACATTTTAATTATTATTTAACTTGAACATAATCTAATGAATATAACACACTGGTTAAATGAAAATATAGTACATATGTCTAGTGTCTAGATAAATTAAGATAATAGGTTATTTTGTTTTCTAAATTTATCAAAGGCTTTTAGTAAATGCAATATTATCTAGCCTGTAGAGCCATGGATGAAAGATAATTAATAGAAAAATGAAGATGACTAACAATAAAAAAATATGCTTAACTGGTGAATAAATAACCATGAAAATAATCAAATATGATGGTGACTACACACATAATGACCTCATTTGCACATAATTTGACATGGTCTACCTATAAGTTGCTAATAATTGCCTACAACCTACTAGTCCTAGTGCCTTCCAATGGAATGTAGACATATACCAATAGTCTATGGGAAACTACTAGTAGTTTATGGGTGGTCACCTATAGACTATTGATGGTAACCCATAGACTATTCATAGACCTCTATATTTTATAGACACATGCTAGTAAACTTTGGTGATCACCCATGAACTACTAATAATTTCCTAAAAAATATAGACAAACTTCAACTATCATCCACTTACTATCGATGACCACTCATAGTCTATGAGTGGATACTAGTAGTCTATAGGCATTTACCGATAACTTGTGAGCTATGTTTAGATGATGGAAAGATGCAGGCTGAGCTATAGGTGATGATAGACTACAGTCAAGAACTGACAAGCTGTCATCAAGTGCCTACACTTTTAGGATGTAAACTAACCTCATGTTTAATTACCATAATGGCACTTTAAGAGCACTAAATGGAATAATAATTTAAACATACTAAAAAATACTATTGTAAGAAAAATTTTCCCACCTTGCTTTGGAGTCTAAACTATTGATTCTTGAAGCCCTCCTAGGAATTGAAATACAAACCACCAAAAAAATTGTTAAAGTTTCCCTACAATATGTGCAAAATATTCCAGATTGTCTTTCAAGGTACTGATGAATTACATTTATAGGATGAAATTTATATTCAAATGTAGGGAAGCCTATCCTCAAAAATTAAATTTGACCCTAAAAATTAAGGTGATCCCACCCTATTATCCACTCCATAAAAATGACCAAATTCCAAATTTGAAAAATGGAATAGATTAAAAAATATTCACCATAAAAAAAAACCTTGACATGAACCGATACATAGATGATACGAAAATAACAATACAATTTTACATCAATTCTCTAGATATAACCTCTTCCAATGTGTTAAAAATCTCTAACTTTAATGGATGATGGAATTATTCAACAATATTCTTTGTAACAAGATTTTCCACAATATTTTTCCTCACTTCTCCTTTATTTCTCTAATAAAGGAGAACTTGTAAATTTGGAGAAAAACTTGTAATGCTTTAAAATGATTTGGAATGAATTATTCAAAGAGGTTCTTGGGTTTATATAGTGTTCAAAAACCTAATAATCATGGATATTAGCATTATCAAGAATAAATACACAAATTTTAAAGGGATAAACACCATTTTTATGTGGAAAGTTGGTGGATGCCTGAAATAGGCCAAGAGGGTTAAGGTTTCAAGCCCTATGCTCCAATTTCCATGCCATAGCCTTTTAAATAGGATTTTTGGAATATTGAATGGTTTTAAGCACTTTATATTTAACACATGAAATATTTATTATCCCACATATGTGTGGATAATAAAAATTATTACGTTTTAAAAAATCTCCTTGCCTTTTGTTTTGGTCAAAGGGTCATTTAACATAGGCATATATCCCATATACATTGGGATAAAGATAATCATGTAGTTTAAAAAGTCATTTCACCTTATTTTGTGTTGGTCATGGGAATTATATAATATTTAGAATGTACCATGCATTTTAAATCCTTAAATAATGAATTCATTACCATGTTATTTAGTCATAAGACCATCCCTTAGCTTGGAATTCACCATGCTTGGAAGCTGCGAGGCATATGCATCAAACTTGGTCCTAGGGTTGTGAGGTAGATGTCATGTGTCAAGCCTAAATATGTTGAGGTGGATATATCATGTGTAGTGACATGTTTATGCCACTTTTAAAGCTATCACTAATACAATCTTTGCCACATGTCAAGAATCCATTGATCTACATATCAATCAGGATTCTCTTACCATGTGTTAACATATGATTACTACACTTAGTAGGTTAAAATTAGCCCACATCATGTTGAATAAAAGTTGTGTTGTCTCTATAGTTATATATTTTGGAGGCCATTAATCCATTTAACCCCATTCAAAATGAATTTGAAATCTCTCAATGAACACTTCACTATGTAAACATTTTGGAAAAAATTTGGGACCATACGATTTGGTATCTAGTCGAGATCCTCTTGAATCATTAGTGGTAGTTATTTTTGAAATAGGAACCCACTATTAACATTTATATTTTGTAGACATACATTCCATATTGGGATTTTGATTAAAAAATAAATAGTTTTTTATTAATAAAGTTTTTTTATGTTTTGAGATAAGAAATAAGCTTGTAAGTTTCACCATTTTGGTGTGAATTTACATTTAGTGGTAGTTAATTTTTGATTGGAAGATTACCTTCTCTAAAAATTTATAGTGGGAATCTACCCATTCTAAAAAATATCATTCATAGCTTTATATAATGAAATTATTCTAGATTAATTTCATGTTATTATTCTATAAAACTACATCAAGTTGTAATCCTATGTCAGAGTTGGTATGTTTTATAACCCATTTCATGGTGTAGGCTTTGAATATGTTTTATCAGGGGCCAATAAATTCTCATAAGATATATAAATATATTTTAGATTAAAAATTTAAAAGGAAATGAGAATGATCAACCATCAATTAAAAAAATGTTGGTTAAACTATGTTTGTTAGAATGTGTGACTAAAATATTTTTGATGTATAGAGGATTCTATCTAAGGATCATGTAAAAAAGATTAATTTTGATGTATAAGGATTTGTATCACTTGATTTTATAGAGTTTTGTCTCCAAGAACCATTATCTTAATTAAAATAGATACTAGGAATGTGTGGCTATCCATTCTGTCAAGCTCAATAAAACATAGCCAATATTAACAATGAAAACAAGCCACTCCATTAAAAATGGTCCAAAAAAATATTCATATTAATTTTTTTTTATTACATTATTATATGAAATTACCTAAATTATATATATTCATAGTATTAAAAAAATTTATGACTTTTAGTTTTAATATAAATTATAAATTCAATTAAAATATAATTATATACATCAAATATGGATAATTATGACTTCAAAAATATAATTTTTATGTCATTTATATACCTATTTAGTAGATACAAAATAACCATCAAAGTATTTCACAATTTTGAGATAATTTATCACATGTAATTATTAAAAATAAATCTTGTAAAATAAAATATAATTTATAATTAGTATTTTAACATACATGGTTTAAAATAAATATTTTAGAATTCAGTTTTTAACAAAGATAAATATATATCATTTGTACATTGTATATAGTATTTCAAATATTTCAAAACAAACAAGATTTAAATTTAAATAAGTAGGAAAAATGTAAAAGAATAATAAAATCAAATATTTTTTAAATTGTTTATATTTTCACATATTTATGCCATATGTAATTTTTAAATTGTGTAACATAGTCCAAAAATAAAAAATGTTAAATTATTTTTTCATTAACTATTATATTTAAAATACATCATAATAAATAAACGTTCAAATTACACAAATAAATAAGAATGTAAAATCAAAAATTAAAAAATAAAATGGTTGGTTTTTGTCAATAATGTTTCAAGTAATTTTTTTTAATTTTGTATATATATATATGTATGTATATATATCAGTAACCAGTTTTTTTTGACTTTGAGGAACCTTTTGGACCCATGAGAAGCAATGTTATTTGAGGATTCAACTTTCAATGGTAAGGGAGACTCAAACATGGGACCTCTTCAATGTTGGGATAAATTCTTTTGATATACCAGAGCTATGAACCAGAGTAATGGCGGAGCACCTTCTCAAAGTGAGACATATGGGTGGGCCTAGGTTCATAATGTCTGTCAAATGATTCAGATATGAAATGCCACACTATGTTCCATTTGGTCTACAAGAAGAAGTGTGACCCCTACCTCAAGGTGTCTACATTACCATTTGTTGAAAGATTCTTCATGTACTCAATGGGAATGAAACTTGGGTTAATGAGTAAAAACTACTTGTACCTCACCAATACTCCAAGACCATGAATACATAAAGTGGGAAAAAATGAATATAAAATAAAACTATATTTTAACTATTTATTTTTACCAATACTTCATTTTCATGGAAAAATATTTTGGGAACTCTCATAAAACTATTATTAAAAAATCAAGAGAAAAAGAGTGAGAAAATATTATATATATATATATATATATATATATATATATATATATATATATATATATATATATATATATAATAGGTACTTCTATCTAAAAATAAATATTTAAATATAATTTTAATAGATAGTTATAAATATGAAAACCATAGGAAATGAGACAAAAAATAATGAAAACCTTATTGTGTTAATTACCTAGCACTTAGTATTTAAAAAACTAATATTATTGAACATAATTATTTTTCCACATGACTGCAAGGGTGATAATATTATTTACAAAACCTATGTATTTCCATGAGAATAATATTATATGTTATTTATTGACCTTTATGGATTTATTTCATGTCATATCATGATATTTTTAATTTCATACACCTTCTTTCAATATTTACTCATTCCTAAAAATGAATGCCACATTCCTTTTTCATGTAATTTGATATGATATTGTTATCCATTGCAAGTGAACTTTGATATTCTTTTTTCTTATGAATATTGATATTGATTCTTTATTTTAAAAAAATCATGTATTATTCTTATATTAAACTAAAAAACGAGACCTTATTGATTTTTATATTCTTCTTATTTATTTTACTTTTATTTATTGCAAAAAAAAAACGAACAATTGAAACATAATTGATTTTTTTGAAGATAAATTATAATATATCAACTCATAAATATTTTTTGCTAGATTCAAAATTAGGTGTTTCAAAAAATTGATTATGTTGCACAAAAAAGTTTCATCTATGTTGGAATTTTCTTCGATTTCAAAATCTAGTATTTTAAAATTGTGAATAATCCACATCGAGAGTTTTTATCACTTCAAAATACAACATTTTCAAAATTTGGATATGTCATGTGGAGTGAATATAAAATTTTATTATCCTTTATGTAACTATTTTGATGACAACTATGATAATGAATTTCATACATAATTAACCTGCAAAATATTAGTTTCGTAGAGAACGTTTATTTTAACATAATTTTTATCAGATGGTAAGTGTGTGCCTTTACAACTTTATATGTTTACATTTTTTTTTAATCTTTCTCAAAAATTTAAAAGTTTCAAGGGAATTAACCTTATTTACTCACAAAATTAATAATTTAAAATGAATAAACAATATCTTATGAAAATAAATAATATTAAATTAGATATAATCAACCATTCAAATCTTAATTTCATAATTAACAATTTATTTTAAATTTATTTTTATATATTGTATGTGTGTTTACCTCACAAATTTATATGTTTAAAGTGAATTATAATTCATTTTCACAAAAATATTTAAGATTTAAATGATCAAATAAATAAAAAACAATTTATTAAAATAAATAAAAATAACTAACCTTCAAGATATAATATTATAATTAATTAAACTTATTTTCTTAGACACTTTATAGTTTTGAATGAAATATATTTAGTCTCTCATAATAAATTAAACATTATATTGAATTAATTTTATATTTTGTAATGAATAAAACCTAGTTTATTATATAGTTTTACATATATGACCACATTAAATTAAACATAATACTAAATTAAAAAATATTCAATAAAATAACTTTTTTGATATTTTGATTATTATAAAAATAACATAAATCAAATAAAAATAGCCCTAGATGGACTATTAATAATATTGGTAGTCACACTTAGTATTTTGAAAACATTCTAGGAAGTATCCATTCATCATGTTTATAGGGAAGGTAGTAGAGGGGATTAAAAAAAATTATTAAAAGGGTATATATTGTAGGTTTAAAGAAATTTGATAACCCTAAACATATTCCTACTACCCTAATTAAAATTATTAATGAAGAATCAAAGAGACAATTTTCTTGTCCTAATGATAGGAAGTCAACTAAAGCCATGTTAGAATATGAATTTTGAGATAGGATTGATGTAATAAACCATTCCAACTTGGATATATGGATTAAATTTTATCAACTTAAAATTTTAGATCCAAAGTACCTTTTATTATTAATTTTTATTACAATAGGATCACCATTTCTCTATTTCCAATTGGGTTATCATTGGATCAATTTAATTGAAAATTTGGGATAAGTTATGTTAGTTTTTATTGACATGATTTTAAATGTATATTAAAAATTTTAACTACCATAAAATTTTAAAATGATAATTTTTAGTTTATAAAAATTAATGAAGATAATAAATAGGCTATTATTATATTGTATGTGTGTTTCCCTCACAAATTTGTATGTTTAAAGTGAATTATAATTCATTTTCACAAAAATATTTAAGATTTAAATGATCAAATAAATAAAAAACAATTTATTAAAATAAATAAAAATAACTAACCTTCAAGATATAATATTATAATTAATTAAACTTATTTTCTTAGACACTTTATAGTTTTGAATGAAATATATTTAGTCTCTCATAATAAATTAAACATTATATTGAATTAATTTTATATTTTGTACTGAATAAAACCTAGTTTATTATATAGTTTTACTTATATGACCACATTAAATTAAACATAATACTAAATTAAAAAATATTCAATAAAATATTTTTTTTGATTTTTTGATTATTATAAAAATAACATAAATCAAATAAAAATAGCCCTAGATGGACTATTAATAATATTGGTAGTCACACTTAGTATTTTGAAAACATTCTAGGAAGTATCCATTCATCATGTTTATAGGGAAGGTAGTAGAGGGGATTAAAAAAAATTATTAAAAGGGTATATATTGTAGGTTTCAAGAAATATGATAACCCTAAACATATACCTACTACCCTAATTAAAATTATTAATGAAGAATCAAAGAGACAATTTTCTTGTCCTAATGATAGGAAGTCAACTAAAGCCATGTTAGAATATGAATTTTGAGATAGGATTGATGTAATAAACCATTCCAACTTGGATATATGGATTAAATTTTATCATCAACTTAAAATTTTAGATCCAAAGTACCTTTTATTATTAATTTTTGTTACAATAGCATCACCATTTCTCTATTTCCAAGTGGGTTATCATCGGATCAATTTAATTGAAAATTTGGGATAAGTTATGTTAGTTTTTATTGACATGATTTTAAATGTATATTAAAAAATTTAACTACCATAAAATTTTAAAATGATAATTTTTAGTTTATAAAAATTAATGAAGATAATAAATAGGCTATTATTATACAAACAATGGAATATTAGTTGGTGATCATAATGGAAGTGTGCAAAAGAGGAAACGACATAGTTTCCCTAAGAATTGAAATTATACAAGTTAAAGAGGCCTAAATATAAAGATGTTAAAAATATTCCTAAGGTTGTTTGGTGAGATATTCCCTAATTTCTCCATGGAATGAGTTTTTATATCAAAAAATGAGGTATGATACCTAATAGTTAAGATACAAATGTTCCTTATTTTATCATTTTAATTTTTTTAATCATTTTATCATAATATAATGGTCAAAATTCCTTTTTCCCTTATGAATTCCTTATAATGTTTTGTAATTAATGTGAAATTATGGAAATCATATGTCCCTATAACTCAAGCCATTATATTATTTTTTTTTCAAATAGCTAGATCCCAAACTATTATCCATGTATATGCTCTAAATGTTTCTATCTTGAAAATTGAATCCATTTGAAAAATGTTTAACATGCCCCCCTCTATATTTAGGGAGGAATTCTAGTCTCCTAATGTTTTTACTATTTGAATTCACATTGGGAGGAAAAATATTTATATTAATTTTATTATTTAAAATGAGTCAAATAATCATAATAAAATTAAGGTTATTAGCCCTATTTTTGACTTATCCAATTACAAATAATAAGGGGAGGTTCTTGGTAAGGATCCCACTATCCCATTCTATTCCAACTATACTTAAAGCCAACAGGATGATACAAAGAAAAATCTTCCTATAAATTATTAGTCATGGGAATAGGTAATAAAGGGATATAAAAATTATAATGATAAATAAGAACCAACCTTGGAGAATATTTACAAATTAATTATCTTTGTAGAGGAGTGTGATCTCCATAATTGTATCATGACATGGTTCATGACAAAGAATTAAAGAATGAAGAATTAAAGAATGAAGAATGAAGAACAAACTTAAACTTAGGAAAATATTCAATTCAATAAGGATACGTGATCTATGAAAAGTTTAGTTAGTGTGTTGGAGATTATGGTCAAACAACTTGATATAAAAATGAACCAAATCAAGGTTAATAAAACTAGTGAATAAAGCCCTGATAAACATGTTATTATTAAGTAGAGTAACCATTAAAACATGTGTGGAAAAAATTAGTATGTTTTATGAAGGTTTGGTAAAGATGAATTAGTGTCACTCAGAGACCATAATTATAAAGAATGATGAACTAGAAGGTAAATGGAAGCCAGGAAAATAAAGAATCAAACCTAGAAATGGTAGAGTATCACATTAAGTTATTGTAGGAAGAATGGAAGGTTACTAAGACTCTAAATTTTTAAAGTATCCCATGTTCTAAATTTTTTTTTAAAAAAAATTCTTCTAAGTTTGTTTTAGTATGAATTTTTATATTAGTCGATAATATTTTTTTATTTAGGTTTTTTTTGCCTTGTTTTTCTATTTATCCTCGTTATTGTGGATTTAATTTAATATCTTGAAATTTGAGATTGTACAAGGGTATTAGGCCTTTAAAAAACCCTCCTTTATAAGTAATAATAAAAATAATAATTAAAAAAATATATAGTATTTCATTTACTTATTTCAAATTTAATAAAATAGTAAATTATTTTAATATATAATGAAAGTAATAGTTTAGATTTAATATTATAATAAAATCTTATAATTAAATATTTTTATTATATTTTACCTTATTCATATTCAATCATATTTTAATACTATAATAATAAATTTTTAAAATAAAAGAGATTTGTATTATGAAAATTGAATGTTTGATCTACAGTTGAATAATGTTTAACATAATTATTTTTTCTTGCACAACATGCTATAATTCTTCTTAGAATAAGGGAACCTCTTTTTTTGCCTTTTGTTATTCTCTTGCTTGTACTCATGGTTCATTAGTCATATCACATTAAATTTAATTATTGGTCCATCTAATTTTTCATGCCAAAATAGAAACCAAAACCATCACCATTGGAAATATCATATCTCTATGAGAAAACTTTATGTATAATACTTACACCATGAAAGTGAAGTTTTGACCTCCCAATCTAGATTTTAAACTTATCTGTCTTATCTCTCTTAGATCTCTTAACCTCTACCAAGAGGTAATTTATATTTTCATGGACTTTGGCATCTTCAAACCTATCCTATTATGATGGCTAATTCCAAGTAGTAAAGTTTCATATACAACACTCAGCCCCAAAACCAAGTTTTACTATACTTCTACCCACTTGGCATTCTTACCTACCTAGTCCATCAGGTCCCTACAACTTCTCCAAGGGATAATTTTGGATTACATGCCTATTTTACCTTAAACACCTATCCCATCCTATATGTATCACTTATTAAAATAATTTACATGTTTTATTCTTTGATGAGAAATGCATTTTCAAGACACTTATCCCACTTGTAAAGTATTTAGACCAGCTATTCTCTGATTTGCTCAAGTCTCTCATTTTCCCTTGGTAGGTCACATTGGTTTCCTTTACATTTTGACCTTCATAACGTATTCCATATTTTTCACTAGATTTAATCAAGAAATTTTTATGTTTTGACCTCCTAGAAATGACTCTTAGACCCATGTATCATACTTGTAAAATTTGGATAGTCTTAAGTGAAAAAACTTGTGATTTTTCACATTTAGGTATGAACTATTCAAATTTCCTTGCCTAGTTTTAATCAAGATTTATTGATATGTTTAACCTCCTAGGTAAAACTATCACCCCTATAATTCAACAAATTTATTATCATTCTTTTTTATCTAATTGATCATTGTGAAAGTCTAGTTATTTAATTGGAATGGTCACTTGAAACCTTGGTCAGCATAGTTTGAGGTAGATTTGATAAGTTTAGGGTTTTGTTCATCATAACTATGTGCATGTCTAGTCACTCCATGACCTATTTAAATGAGTTTAAAGTGATTAAAGGAGTCTATGGTTTCATGATATTTCTCATAATATGTGTCAAGGTCAAGTTATGCTTCACAAATGGTAAAATAGGTTGGTGATATTCTTAATTTACATCATAACCTAGTTGGTTGCATTTTGGATCATTTGATGTTTTGTATAAAATGTTTTTCAAGGTAATGTAATTATATTCATAGAATAATTTTATGATACACCTATTCATACATGTAAAGGTCTTGTGAATACATTTTGTAGCATTTCCATTGAAGTGATTATGGTAATTTTAGTGTTAAAAAGGGTTTGTTTGAGGTTTTCCATACAAGTTTTCAAGGTGAAACTGACATTAAATAATATTAGAGACTTAATTTATTCCAATAAAGTTTAAATACATGGTTTATAAGGAGTTTTATATACTAAAATTCATAAAACCCATTCATCTCTCCCGTTGGCTTCTTTGACAGCTGAAGGAAGTTAAATAATTTTTTGTTTAGTACAGCCAAGAGAAAAAAGGCCAAGTTAAAATATATTAGGAAATAATAGGCACCCTAATTAACTTTAATTTGATTTCATTGGTTATTATATTCATCTCCCCATATTTATTAACAATGGTTAAGAATGTAAGGGGGTCACAATGTCTTAGTCATTCAGATAGGGTCTCGATTTGGCTTTGTTTCTTCACTTCAAAACTCAATGGAAAAAAATGGCTTGGTGGGTTGATTTCAACGTGTAATAGTAACTCTTACATGTTTGATTCATCAAGTATCTTGTTTTGATAATGGTCTTATGGTATAAAATTAGTTACCTATATTGTTTGTCAAATCCAATAGTTATAAAACATGTATTGATTTGGTTACTGAGTATCTTAATATTCAATAGTTCTAAAATTAATATCTCAGTCATAATACATATATTATCTTATACCATTTCATATTCATCCATATTAAAGGATGGATTACCTAATATTACTTATAGTTAGGTAGTCTTTTATCAAGGTAAAGTAACAAAAGCATGAGTTCTTGATATAATAGTTCTTATTCAAGTCAACATAGGATCTTGATAGGTATATAAGTGGAGAGAAATATTGATCCACCTTAATAAGGTATTTCACAGGAAATTCATATTCTTATGCTCTCTTGAGACATAATATATAACTCATAGGTCTAACTACAAATATAATTGCATGAATATCTCCATAGACTTCAATGAACAAGGTGAGGAATAACATGGTAAATGATAGTAAATGGAGAGGTCATGAAGATAATGAATGGTTAATGAAAGATCATGAGGTAGTGTTAAAACATTTTTTAAGAATATCCAAGATGGATAATGGTATTTTAGATATAAAAAATACAATTAGACCTTATCAACCATAATGATGGAGTTAGATCTATATATCACGATAAAAAGAGACTTCAAATGGATTGTGTGTACTTATGGATGAACTATAGAGGTGTCAAATGAACATTGAAGGTGATATAAGACCCTTGAATGGATGATACTATTCAAGATAATAAAAATGTACAAATTAGAAGCATAAAAGAATATTTTGAGGCATATTTTAGCGTCATTTAAGGTTTGTTAGCAAAGTTTTAGGTAGCAAGATGTCTTCACTATTTTTAAGTTGTGAGGTTGGTCTAAACATTATTCAATTTGAAATCAAGATTTTTCATGATAATGAGATATACTCTTACTATATTACTCTCTTGAAACACAAATAAAGATTCTATTTGTCCTTGTGGATATATTAACATTGTTTAGTAGCATTTAACTTAAAGATCATGTTTTGGTTTCATGTTAGTCAGGCATTTTCATATCAAGTTAATGCTTCTCTAAGTTAATGTAATGTGATGGAGAGTAAAATAACATCTTGATAAACATTTATAATTAGATTCAACCTTATCATTCCTTACTCTATCCATACACATTCCAAAGAGACCAACTAATCACCTACAATTGTACTATGAGTAATGATGACACAATCAGGCCTATTAGGAGCATGGGAGTGAATGTGTACATTATTTTCAGAGATTGAGTGACTAATTGGTGTATTAATTCATTAAATATTTAAGGTATGAAAGACCTTAATGGATCAAGATATAAAAGGAATGATAAACTATAATTTACATTGTGAATAGCATTTTTTGACAATTCCAAGATATATTTACAATGTATGTGAAATATTAGAAAGATTCATAAGGTGTTTACATGGGTGAAACCAAATTTTCTCATAAACCAACTTTTATTAAACAAAACAAACTAACATTGAAGTAAAAACTAATTTAAAATAAAAGACCTTAGATCATAAATCTAACAAACTCCCCTTAATCCAAAGGGGTATAGATGATGAAGACCTAGAGCTATGACTATGAAGTCATCAATGAATCTCTGCTACATATTCAAACTAGTACATTATACATTATGGTACTCATTAAAAATAATGCTACTCCATATAGAATCCCACCCTATGAATTATGGCATAAAAGGCTGATGAACATGATCAAGGCCTACTCATCTCCTATGCTTATCATACCATACTATATTAAAACCTGATCAAATCCTATCCAACTACATTGACCCAAATAAAATCCCACACAGGAACCTATCTAAGTGATCTTCCAATACTCTATATGGCACATCTCTCAAATTCCCAAAGAACACCAACATCACATGCATGCCTTTACTTAACACTTAAAATTCTATAAAATATAATGTTGACTCATACAACCACTGATGATTGATCAAAGGCCACTACGTAACATCTTCTCCCTATTAAGCAAAAGGTGAGAAGCTATTTAACATAAAAAGAAATTCAAACTAATGTTTATGCTCCTTAGTAATCATATCAAGGCACTAAAAGAAAAAAATATTGAAATTAAATTACACAAACCAAAAATATATATCCTAGTAGTGAACACATACTCTGATAAAATAGTGAATTGGAGAAGGGAAATTATCTTCGAACCTCTAATTGGCTCTTTTTAGATGATCAGATCCTTAGGGACATGTAAATGTAAAAATTTAACACCATCATCATCAATAACACAAGTGGTTTAACACATATTTGTGATCTTTTTATGATGTATACAACACATTTTTAATATTTGAGAAAAACGTAGGGTGTTAGATTCCACTAAAAATGTACCTAATTTCATTACAATGCATAACTTATTTAAAATATGTAAAAACCATATTTATGCATGACAAAATCAAAAGTTGATCACACTAATACTCTTATAAATCCATTTCCATGAAAAAAGAGTGGTCATATTAATAATCTAGCCACCATATGTAGAAGATACAATAGTTTGAAATTATGCTACTATGTTAGGCTAGGCAGACCCCACCTCAATGCTAATTCAGAAAATTTGACTAGTTTATGGGGATTAAAATATCATAAAAGACATGATGGACCCATCATTTTTTATACTCATTCAAAATATTTCTAAGTCTAGTTTTCAAAAAGGTAACTTTGATAAAATAATAGGATGTTATGTTCAAGATATGCTAAAAATGGTCATGTTAGGTGTAGTTTTTCATGGTTATCACAATTAATTCAAATAACCCCTTTGAAAAAAAATATTTTCTTGGAACTTTTTAGGGTTAAAACCTTGACCTTTATGGAGATTTCCTTAAAAAAATCTTGTCCAATTTATCTATGAGCATTTACATTACATAAAAGGAAGATTTTGTATTTAAGACTAATTTGATATGTAGAAAAACAGAAAATTACATTTCCATAAAAAAATGTTTTATGATGAAAACAAGAAATGGAAAAATATCTCCTTATTTGAATTTTTAATAGACCATATTAAAACTAAAAATTTTCAAACACTTCATGAAAATAATAATTTTTCTAGTGTTTTCTTATGCCATGCTCACACTAGGGATGCCATGTGTATTTAAACAAAGCTATAGATATGTTTTAAAGCCATATTGGTCTTTATGAAGGACTTTGACTGTTATGATAATATTAATGTGCCTTCAATACCACCAGGATCTATCCAAATTAGGAAAAAAAATCTACCATATAGGTGGGCCATACATGTTTATAGGATATATATATATATATATATATATATATATATAAAATGTCATACAGGTTTGACTTTGAAGTGCAGCCAAAAAAATGTTTCTTTCCTTCTTTCAAGATGCCACCATAAAGAATCAATGTATTATGAAATCAAAATATATTACCATATCAAACAGATAGAATACCTTATATGCCATTCTATTTTGTGGGGTTGTCATACAA
Organism: Torreya grandis; assembly: GCA_037957365.1. NCBI lineage: Eukaryota > Viridiplantae > Streptophyta > Pinopsida > Cupressales > Taxaceae > Torreya > Torreya grandis. Next base: position 110,024 of record JARHVA010005980.1, on the reverse strand, counting down.
TTCTTCTATGTCTAAGATCTTCTTATAATGATAAGACTAAATTTATTTAGAAAAATCTCCCCTTCCAACTTCAAAATCATTGTTTCCTCCTTCACAAATTTCTTGATGTAGCTCATATACTACTGATGGATCAAGAAATAGGAGGAATGATCGACCATAATTTACATTGTGAATAGCCATTTTTTATAATAAAATTAAATTGTATTATTCCAAGATATATTTACAAAGCATGTGAGAGCTTAAAAAGCTTCATAGCATGGTTACATAGATGAAATAAAATTTTCACATAAATTAACTTTTATTAAACAAAACAAACTAACATTAAAATGAAAACTAATTTAAAATAAAATAACTTAGATCATAAACCCAATAGACCTACATAATATCAAGGTAAATGGTTATATCATGTTCATCTTAAGCACTAACACTTATAGTCACTCTACCATAGAACTTAGTCATGTCTATTTCTTAGGAGCGAGAATATAAAAAATCAATGAGAATATATAAAAAGCTTATAGATATCACTAATATTATTATAATGTTTATTCATTCAATAGGATACATTATATAACTTCTATGTCTTCAATGTCTTTCTTTTAAGACTACACATTCCTATGAAGTGTGTGAAAATAGGGTCCAAAGATTATGCATAGAGGATTATGTTCTAGATAGGTAATCCAGGTGTATAAAGTCATAGAAATAAATCAAAGTTTGAAGATATCATGAATTGACATAAAATTGAATCTTATCTTCATTATAACCAAAAAATAATTTAATTCTTATAAGTAGGGTATGAGAGGAAACATGAAGAATAATAAAATATGGACATTGAGAGACAAAAGCTTTAACATCTATAAATAGACAATTAGTATTGAAACATATGATAATCCCATTCAATGGTATTATAAGTTATAAATATTCTATTCAATAGCCTAAACCCCAAGGTGACAACCAAAAGTCTATAATACTCTTACAGACCTAGACACTCTCAAACAAAGCCTATGTGTATAAATTAATGGAAATGTTTATCTCCTATAAATACAAAAAAGTATAAGGGTTTTGAAAGAAGTGTGGGAACTCTTTAATGGTTTCAATAATATTAGGAAATACCAATAGTTTGGAGATAATTTATATTCTAAATTATAGTCAAGACACCTTCAGGACATTTATATGCCTATTGAGGTATATGAGGACTTGGGAGAGATTTGAAGGTAATGTGCACATTGTGATGAGTCTCAGGTGAATAGGAAGGTGAGTAGAGTCAATTTAAACTAAGAAAGACCTTTAAAATGACCTAAAAAGATGGTTAAAACCTTAAAACTCAACCCATATAGTCCCCTATATCCAAAGGACTCTTGGAGTATAGTTAGGTCTAGTTGAGTAGATTGCAAGGTTTCATATGAGAATTGATGTTGAAATGAATAGTATAATGTATGAAATCATGAAAAGGATTCCCATAGGAATATTTAAACATTGAGAGGAGGAATATTTCCTAAGTCAAAGCCATTAGAGGCCAAGAAATTAGGGAATATACCTACAACTAGTCATTTTACTTTTAGGATTGGTTAAACACAGTCTCCAAGGGGTTAAATGGCATTCTTAAACAAAATTAAAGTTGTCAAGTGATATTAGTGAGTAAATGTGAAGCATTAATGCATATAGGGTAGGTTAATATACTATTAGTCTAATAAAACAAATCAAAATAACACATTAAAATCTTAACATATTTAGCCTAGACATTAGGGAGAGCATAGGTAACAAGCATACATATGAAAACACAACTATAAAACAACATAAAACATTATTTTACCTTATTTTGAGATTTAAATCTCCTATTAAAGTGGATTGCTTAGTTTGTGCATTAAGAAGTCTTTGACAATGAAGCTTTATTTGCTCCACCTTCCTTTGGCACCTTCGCTTGGTTGATTGTATTATGAATTTGGCATGGTAACACTACTTGAAAGAATATTTATGGACTAAATCCTACATAAGAACACTACACTATCAAATCCTTAGAGATCAATAGGTATGGCCTTGTTTTTATAGCTTCCAAAAGTTAACTCTCACCCAAGGTAAGTTAATCTTGAGTTTAAACATGGAATGGGTTCAAACTAACCCTAGGTGAGTTTAGGATAACTCCAATTGAGTTAAATTTATCATGTATTTATTATTTTTAATTACTATTAATGTATCTCAAATTAGATATTTTGGAAGAGCTTGACAACTCATAAAGGTAATGATGAAAAGGCTTGATATTTTGATTTTTGGAATTTCCATTTTTAGATATTTAGTAATTACAAATGGATAAAGAAAATAATAATTTAATATTATTTAATTATATGATTCTTTTTAATTGGAATTTTATCTCTTTTTATATTTGATCAAGTACCCCACTTAATGGGTCAATAGGCCAAACTTCTAGATATTAGTTCATGAGGTGGTTGAGAGTGAGTTCATGAGAGTTTATTGTTGCATATAGGATAATACCCTAAATAGGGATGAATCGACATGATTATGAGTATTCATGAATGATATATGGCTAAATTGAGATATTAAATAATTCTTAGGCTTAATTTGAAATGTTTGGTAGGAATCAGTCTAAAGTCTAATCAGAAGATAGTTGTGGCTGGAGTTGGGTGTCTATAGTTTAACCTTATTTGGGAATGTGTTACAAGTTATAGTCATAGTAATGTATTCTCAAATAATTTAAAGGTCATGTGTGCTTAATGCCACAAATAATGATGGATGACCTTTGGATGCCCCCTTGAGGGAGAAATTAGTAAGCAAGGTTAGTCATTGGTCCCTCAAAAGAAAGAAATAATGGGACCAAAAAAGGATAAAAAGGTGTAGAAAAGGTTGATTTGACCAAAGGATGTTATAATCGGTGGCACAATGAGATGGCCTAATTGGGTAAATAAAATAGATGATTCACCCAAAGGTAGCTATAATCATCAACATAACTAGGTAAATAGATAATGATTCTCCCATAGGTGGTTATAATCATTAGTCAAAAGAAAAGGTAACAAGAGAATTATTTGACCAAAGATAGTTATAATCATTATTAGAAATAAAAAAATGATTTTCCCAAAGGTGGTTATAATCATTCATATGATAAAAACATGCCCTAGTTAGGGGGATAGAGATAGTGATTTACCCAAAGGCAATTATAATCATTAGCCCAATGAAAACATGCCCTAGATGGTTAGACAGAGATAATGATTTGACCAAAGGTAGTTATAACAATAAAAAAATGAAAATAATGATTCTCCCAAATGCAGTTAGAATCATTCACAAAATAAAAAAATTCCCTAGTTGGGTAGATGGAGATAATGATTTGCCCAAAGGTGGTTATAATCTTTAGCCCAATAAATACATGCCCCAGTTGGTCAGATATGGATAATGATTTTCCCAAAGGACAATATAATCATTAACTCAATGTAAACATGCCCTAGTTGGGAAGATAGAGAAAATGATTTTCCCAAAGGTGTTTATAATCATTAAAATCCATCTAAAATGAAACATAATGATTTTCCCATATTAAATTATAAATATTGGCATAACAGCTTAGATCAAAACACAATGAATTGACTAAAGATGATTAAAATCATTGGCACTATGAGTGGGATAATATGGCAGATTGGAAAAGGGGGATTAATTATTGAATCCATACTCATGGAGAAGAAGTAATCCAGTATAGAGGAGAAATATGAATTTAGGAAACCTACTAGGATGGACATGCACATCCTAAATAGCAAGGTTTAAAATTCTTTCATGAATTAATTACTCTATTTTTTGGAAATGAGTTGGATACAATGGGATTTTTGTAGGTGACCAAGGAGAAGTATGATGATCACATTGCTTGTAAGATTTCTTGAGCTGATTTTTGTTATATCATGTGATGGTAGGCATAATTATATAAAACACAATGAGAAGGTAGCTGAAATATGCATAAGGACTAATTTGTGATCCAATAAACAATTGAAAACAATGCAATAATGATAAAAACCATGATGATAATGATTATATATGAATATGGATAGACTTAAGTATAGTGCACACAAAATCACCCAATGAATTTAGATATACTAAGTCAAAGAACAATGATGAAAGCAAAAAAAAGGAAAATAAGTTTAAAAAACACAACAAAACACTAAAAAATATAAAAAATAGAGAAAACAAAACAAAATAAGGATAACAAGATGAAACAAACACAAATAATGGTTAATCACAATTTTAGTACAAATAGAGAACAAACTAGATGATGAAAAACTAGCCCTGGGTTATAAAACACAATGAAACAAACAAACAAAATAGGGGGAATTAAAAAAAAGGAAAGGGTAGTCAAGATGACTATAGATGCACTAGGAAAGTGGGTGCTACGTACATAGTTCCAGGGACACAAGGTCCAACATAAATTTTAGTCCAAATGTAGTTCTCCCAAGATATGAGAGAGATGAAATTGATGATCAAGAAAAGCATGATTATATATTGTAGAGGAATATGGGAAAGGTCTCACAAAATGGTGAGTGAATGAGACACTGACAATACTCACAAAATCTCAAGAGCATAAAATCATTGGAAAATACACAAGCATCTCAAATCAATTTGAGAATCAAAATATAATAAATGTTCTAACTCATATAATGCCAAGAGTGCTCAAAGTTGGAATTGCTTATAAAATGTTGAGATCATGGAAAAGGGTGATTGAGATGACCTCAATGTAAATTGATTAATACATACATAGTCCTATTAGGACCACAATTCACTATAGTTGTGCCTTATTGTGGAGGAATCTGACTAGGTAGAAGTAATTTTTCAATTTAGGAAAATGACACAATATGGAATAAGAATGCTAAGGTGGGACTTCAAGGCGTGATAAATATGTTGTTTTTAATTTGCCCATAGTTGGATATAATTAGGAAATAATGACATAGGTAAATGATAATAATTTTCCCAAAGGAATTTATAATTAGTAGTAGAGAATGAGACACTAATTTTCCCAAAGTCAATTATAATTAGGAAGACTCATAATGAAAAAAATAATAAATCAAGGATGCAACTACAAAAACACTTTCATAGTGGTCCAATATACTACCTTTATCTAGGATATTGAATCAAATAATGAAACTTGATCTAAATCCTTTCGTTGAAGGTGCCCAAAAAACCAATGAATGTAATTAAGGTCAAAAGGGTGGGGAGGGAGGGTAAAAATAACTTTGGTCAATAGGTAAGGATTAGCATAATGGTATATCATATGGTACAAAGAAGATGATGATATGGTATAAAGTAAATTCACCTCATAGATAATACTTTAGGTATTTCAAGATAAGTAATGCTTGAGGTGTATGATGTTCATCAACTCATAAAGTTCATCTCCATCTAGTGTAGCGAGCCTATATTTTCTAGATCCATAATTTTCAACATTGACATATGGGTCTATCCAATTGGGTTTAAACTTGACATTTTTCTTCTTCTTAGCCATGGCATTCTTTGTATTTTCTTTGAGAACAAAATCACCAAGCTCAAACTCTCTATATTTAACCCACCAATTATAGTATCCATGAAGTCTATTTTGGTATGCTTAAAGACTGTTAACAGTGGCCATGCATTTTTCATCAAGTAACTTTATCTCTTTTAGGTGAGCTACTTGAGAATCTTCATCATCTAAGACATGTTTTAATGAGATACACAAAGAATGTAACATGAAATCAATGAGAAGAATGGTATCAGTGCCATAAATTATGGAGTATGGAGTGATAATATTGGAGTACAATAATTAGTGTGATATGCCCATATGGAACAAAATATTTGGATGTGCCAATTGTAGCTAACATAATTGATAATATTTTTAAGGATGTTGACAATGGTTTTGTTGGATGCCTTAGGTTGGCCATTACTTTTTGGGTAATATTCAAAATAAAAATGGTGGGTGATGTTGTACACAACACAAAGAATTTTGACATCCTTGTTCTTAAATTATCTTCCATTATCAAATATAGTATTAGATGGGATACAATAGTGACAGATGATATGATTAAAGATGAACTTGGAAATTTCTTTTTTAGTCATGCACGTGAGGGGTATAGCTTCAACACACTTAGCGAAACATTCGATAGTAGTAAGGATGTGTTTGTTGACTTCATATGAGGTATAATTAATCTTCTTAATGAGACCAAGACCCTATATTTAAAATGACCATGGTGTAATCATTAGTTTTAGTTTTTTGTCTGGAGCATGAATAATATTGGCATGCCTTTGAAATTTTTTGCACATATTGACATAAGAAACTACATCTGCATCTATAGTTGGCCAATAGTAACTGATATGTATGACCTTTTTAGATAGGATGGCCCTACTAGTATGGGCTCCACAAAATCTTTCATGAAATTCCCATAATGATAATATTACTTTTGATAAATTTAAATAATGAATTAGAGTTCCATCAAAACTGTGGTGGTACAAGGTTCAACCATGTAATTTATATCATGAGGCTTGGTGGGTAAGGGCATTTTATTGTTTGTGTGATAAGTCTAGTGGTAGGATATGGTCATAAAGTTACGTAAAGAGGTCAAAATACCATATAGAGATAGGACCAATAATATCATAGATCATTATGAGAGTTGAAGGTTCATGATAAGGTGATATAAGATTTTCATTGAGGAATTAATATTCTTTTTCCTTGTCTATGTGATGGATCAAAGAGCCTATAGTGACCATGGCATCCAATGTTCTATTACTATCCCTTGGTATGTATGTAAACTATATGTTAGTGATCTACTATTTGAAAATGTTGATCATAGCCTTATATGGTAAGAACTTAGCATCCTTGTTATCAAAGTGGTTGATAACCTAATTGATGATTAACTAAGAATCACCATAAAATTTGAGATGCTAAATATTGTATTGTACTTCTTAATGAAGCCCTATGATAAGTGATTCATATTAAGCCATGTTTTTAGTACATAGAAAGATGATACAAAATAATTTAGGGATAAGATCCCCCTATGGTGTAATAAATTGTTAGCCTACCTTTAATCCATGTGATGTGAATGATCCATTAAAATATAAATTATAGTGATACTCCTTAGGAGATATTTTTATGATGATCATGATAGACTCATTTGGGAATTAAAAATTGATGGGGTTGGTATTTTTAAGGGGAGATTCAAAAGAGTATTGACAAGTAATTGTACTTTTATGGCCTTCTGGTTGATGTATCATATCTATAACTCACTTTGAAGTATGATCCATTTAGCCATATAGACTTGTAAATTTGTCTTTAATAGTAGATACTTGAGTGGATCTACTTTGGAAATAAATATGGTCTTATTGTTAAACATGAAATGTCATAGTTTATGTGCTATAAATACCATAGCTAAACAAGATTTTTCTATGGGCATATAGTCATGTTAATATGTGACTAGTGTATAAATTATATAGTACATGACATGATCTTTTCCATTATCATCATACTGAGCTAAAAGTTGCCCCAAAGAATTTTTTTGTGGTTGATAGGTATAGTAGAAATGACCTTCTTGGAATTGATGGTAATAAAAAGGGTAGATTGGTAAGATATTTGTTTAGGTGTTGAAAGGGTTTTTGGCATTTTTCATCTTGTAGAAACATGACACCCTTATTTATTAAGTACATAAATGGATGGAATTTGACAGCTAATTATAAGATGAATCACTTGATAGACTGAATTTTGCCTTGAGAACTATGGAGTTACTTCAAATTGGAAGGTAGTGGCATCTCAGTAATGGCTTTCACTTTGGAAGGATCAACATAAATAACTCTATCAGAGATGATGAAGCCTAATAAAATGCCTGAAGTGACACCAAATAGACACTTCTTAGGATTGAGCCTAACTTTGTATTCATGAATCCTCAAAAATATTATGCAAAGTGTAGTTAGATGATCAACCCTAGTCTTTGGTTTACCCAATATGTCATTGACATAGTCTTCAACAATGTCATGCATATCATGAAATATGATGATCATGGCTATTTAGTATGTTGTTGTATCATTTTTGAGAAAAAATGGCATAAATTGATAATAAAATATTCTCCATGGGGTTATGAACATTGGCTTGTGCTAGTCTTCTAGCATAATATGGATCTAATTGTACCCTAAAAATCCATCTATAAGTGAAAGCATTTTATAACCCAATGTGGAGTCAAGGTCAATATTTGGTAAAGGAAAGTCATATTTGGGGTAGGCCTTATTTATATCTCAAAATTTAGTGTAGATTATAGTTCATTCTATCTTCTTACTAATTGGCACAATGTTTGAGATCCACTCTAAATAGTCAATCAGACAGATGCATCTCACTTCTAAGATTTTTTCCAACTCTTTCTTTACTAATATATCAATGCAAGGATGCATCTTGTACAATTTTTGATTCATATATTTTCCATCAATATGTATAATAATTTTGTGTACAACCAAGGTGGAGTCTAAACCTAACTTCTTTGAATAGGCCCAATAAAAGATGTCAAAAAATTACCTCAAAAGGGATGTACATATTTTATGTTCATCTTCAGTGAGTGATGAGGCCAGGATATGCCCAATAAATGTATAATAAATGACCTCATCTTGCTCTCTCTTTCTATTAAGTTTTATTGCATTTTGTAACCTTTATTTTGATCTGAGATGAGTTAAGATGTGATTATCCATCTTTTGTTAACATTTTAAAAGACCTGTAATTCCTAACAAGTGTGTTGGAAAATTCTAGTTTTGTAATAAAATGGGTCATCATCAGGCTAAAGAAAAAATATGAAGTGGATTGCATGTTTTTGGAAGCATTGGACTCAATTTAGATTAGTTCTCTATAGAATTTATTCCAAAATCATCACAGTTAGTTGTAAAACCTATAGAATCTATTCTAAAACCATCACAATTAGTTATGGAACTCCACCATTCTATTTCAAGTTGTCACATTTTTAGACATAGCTCTAGAACTCTATATTTAGCTTTGGTACTCCTAGAGATAAGCTCTAGAACTTTTGTGGCTAGATATGGAATTGATAAGGATCTATTCCAAATAGTCAGCAATCTATTAGATCAATGATCTCATTAAATCAGGAATAGATTCCCAATTTTTTGAACTTGTAGAATCAAGAGATTTATGACATAGCCAAACATCTAGCCACATCTTGATTCAGCATCTATTATGGGCATGATTTAGTTCCATCATATGTATGAAACAGTTACAACCATCAAAGCATCTATATATACAAACCTAGGAATTTAGTAAAAATATAGATATAGAAGATAGAAGATAGAGAAAATCATTGAAGAATAGATAGATAAAGGATAGATTAGTAAATTTGTAATAAATAAGATTTTATCAATGAAATAGCCATTTCTATTTTGAAAGCAAATTAAATTTTTCAAATCATGTTCTAGGCGGAGCAAGGGCCCACTGTTCCAAAGAACCAAGGTCTTCGTTTTTGTTAGTATTTATATTTCAATTTGAAAAAGTAAATAGGTAACTCTATTAAATTTATAAATGCTTCCAACTCCTTAAAGTTAATATTTGTTGTAAATTTGTTCTTGCGGGAATTTTAGATTAAATTTTCATTTTTACGTGTGTTTGTTTCTAGCAATCTATTTCATTTCTACAATGTGTGTTTATTTCCAACAATCTATTTCATTTATGTAATGTGTGTTTATTTCCAGCAATCAATTTCATTTCTTCAATGTGTGTATATTTCTAGTAATCTATTTCATTTCTACAACGTGTGTTTATTTTAGGCAAATTTGTATAGTTTGATTCCAATAAGGTTTTAACCAATAAATCCTTAAGACATTAAACCGCCCCCCCCCAAAAAAAAGAAAAAAAATTAAATACCTCCATTCAATTACTAAATTGATATGATTCTTCTTATTTCATATAGCTTTAGACATATCCCTAGTTAAATATGACATCAACAAAAAGTTGATTAAATGAAGGGGATGATGACACCCATCATTTTTGGCACATTTGCCGAGGAACACTAGTTATAATTTTCTAATTAGGTTTCAACAAGAGAAACAATCATTCATTTAGTAATTAAAGAATTTTTCCCTAATTTATGAGTAGACCATGAGATTCCAAGGGTAGATTTCTCCCCAAAATATTTGAACAAGAATTTCCATCATCCTCTAGTTTAAGAAAGGACGTTGAGCAAGAATTGAAGGCACCATTATCTCCTACAAGACAAGAAGTAAAATTTCCATCTTTTGAATTTTTGGATCAGTCACCAGAACCAAGTAAAACCTTAAGGAGGAGGATTATTTCTCAAGATACATTAAGGGAAAGTTTTGATTCTCAATTGAGTAGTTAACCCCCTACTCTTGACTTTTCACCATCCCCAAAATAGACCACATACCACATTGATTGGGAGAAGGGACTAGAAATTACCAGAGAGATGGAACAAGAAGTTGGAAGAGAACCTAAGAGAACCTTTACCTATCCCATTCAGATTGAGGATGATGAAACCACTATGAAAAACATTTCACCTGCACACTTTCCCACATTTAGAGGAATGCCATCTAAGGATCTTGACTAATTTCTTTTTGAGTTTAAAGTACTATGTCAGACTTATGATTACAAGATAGATAATCAAAAAATGAAGTTGTTTCCATCTACCCTGAAGGATGCAACAATGAGGTGGTTTATGGGATTAACATCTAATTCTATTACCAATTGGGAAAAAATGGAAACTGTCTTCCTAGAAAAATATCAAGATTATTATAGAGGAAGAAATTGAAAGGAAGAATTTTTCAAAATCAAATAGGAAGAAGATGAAAATATGGAAGATTATTTGGACAGATTCCTCTTTGTGAGTAAAAGATGTGGATTTGTACTTCAAGAAGATTTAATTAAAATCATTTTTATCAAAGGTTTGGATGATGAATCTAGGGAAACCCTTGATTTAATTAGTGGAGGAAACATTACTCAATTAAGAATGGATGAAATCATAGAAATTTATAGAAACTATTCAAGAATAAGAGGTGGACCTAGAAAGAGGAAAATAGTTAAAAATTTGAATCCAGATATGAACAAATTGATGAATGAATTGGAAAACTTTAAAATAGACATATTAGTTCAATTAACCTCCACCATGGATGGATTTGAAGCTAAATCAAACTACCAACTTGAACCATTAGCCATGTATTATCCTAGATGCAGGAAGAAGTATGCAATAAGGGAATATCCTTTAGATAAAATGGAAGTTTGTCTTGTCTGTGAATCTAAAGAACATGATACTCATGATTGTTCTCTTCTTCCACTCATAAAAAATTATCTCAAACAAACCAATACATCATCCACCATAGAAGAATTAAATTTTGTTCAAAGACAACCTAACCAAGGACAATTTATGCCAAGACCAACTCCTCATCCCTAGATGATGCCATGGGCAGCTCAAATAGTACCACAAAGTTGGGGATAGTCACCTTGGGCCCCTTAACCCACATGGAATCCTCAAGATTGGGAAAGTCAATCTTGGTATACTCAAAGACATCAGTAACCTTGGGCTGGTCAAGGAAATCTTTATGCTTGGCCACAACCTAGATGGAGCCCTAACAATTATGTGAAAGGAAAAAAATATCCAAATTAGAACCAATAAGCCATAATGGGACCTCCAGCACAAAATCCATAGATTGAAAACATATTCCAAACCCAAATGCCAACACAACCAATAACAAACCTAAGAAATAAACAAATAACTACTGTATAGAAAATATAACCAAAAAAATTAGTTGATTTAAATATAATGGATTGTAAAAACATTCAAACCAGATCTAGCAAATAGTTACTAGTCCACCTATTATAATCACTGAGATGATAGAAGAAGCTAAAACCCCTGGCATAGTTACACCTAAGGAAGATGACAAAGAAAAAGATAAGGAAATCAAAAGAAATTATATTGAGATTCCATTTCCAGAAAGACTTAAAGAAACCATATAACTTAAGGAATCTAAATTCGTGTAGGAACTAAGAAGATTGAATATTGAAATACCATTTTTACAAGCAATTAAGGATATTCCAAAGTTGAACAAGTTAATCAAATTTTTATGTTTTAAAAAACCTAGAAGAAAGAAGCAGTACCCCAGGACTATTCAGGTAGATGGGAAACTTGTTAATTTATTAGTAGGAAAACTCTTACTACCTAAATATGGAGATCCTAAAAGTCTTATTATTTTTGTTTCTATAGGGAATAAGGATATACATAATGTTTTGATTGATTTGGGTGTAGCTATCAACGTAATGATAGTGGAAACTTTGAAAACATTACCATAAATAGGCATACAACCTACTAATATCATATTACAAATGGCAGATCAGTTTGTAGCAAAACTAGAAGGAGATATTGAAGATGTGGTCATAATGGTGGAATCATGGGAATATCCAGTTGACTTCCTTAAATTTTAGCCAAAAGGTAAAACACTTGGTTATTCCATTATTTTGGGGAGAGCATGGTTAGCTACAGTTGCTACCTTAATTGATTATAGGTCATGTGATATAACTATTTCAAATGGTAAGAATTCTAAGAAAATTTCATTATATCCATCTGCATGACCTTTTATTGATAATCACGAAAAATTATGGGTTGATAATCCTGGTATTAATGAGCAAAATCTATCTTCTTTGGCTATGATAACATTGCATGATCATATATGGGAAATAGATGATCCGATTGATCCTTCATTAAATGAACATCAATCATCATTAGAGCAGTTAGGATTAGTTCTAAAACCATCACAGTTAGATCTAGAACCATCATAGTTAATTTTGGAACCATCACAGTTAGTTTCAGAACCACACTAATTCTCTACAAGTGAAGATAACTTTGGTCTAGAGGAATGCGATTTCTCTTGGCTTTATAGATATTAGGAGATGGTGAAGAATTTTTTGAAAATAGCAATAATGAGGAGTTTAACCTACAAAAAGATAAGTATCATAACTCTTCATATTGTCCTTTGTCTAGTATTCTGCCTCTAGGAACTTTTAGAGATGTTGCTACATATCATATATTATTACCACATGCCTATCCACTAAACACCTTAATGGAACCCTTCCAACAAATTAATTCATCATATCTTGGAACCAAACATGTTGAGATTTAACCAAGAATTTTTTTAAATATTAATAGCTGGTTAAATAATGATGAAGAAGTCAAACTGTTTGATGTTCTAAAGGATCATACTAAAGCATTTGCTTGGGACTATAGAGATGTGAAGGGAATTCATCCAAGTATCTGCACACATCACATTTATACTAAATATATTAGACCAGTTAGGCAACCTCAAAGAAGGATTAATCCAGCCTTAAGGGATATAGTCAAACAAGAAATTGAAAAACTATTACAAGTAGGTTCTATCTACCCTATCTCAAATAGTTAGTGGGTCTCTCCTCTTGTAATTGTCCCTAGAAAGAATGTAAAATGGATAATTTGTGTTGAATATATGGAACTAAACAAAGCCACCCTAAGATATTATTTTCCCTTACCATTCATAGATCAAGTCTTACACAACCTTTTAGGTAAATAGTACTTTTCCTTCTTAGAAGGATTTAGTGGATACAATCAAATCAGAATTGCTATTGAGGATCAAGATAAAACTACATTTACTTGTCCATGAGGTACCTTTGCTTATAGGGTCTTTCCATTTGGACTATGTAATGCTCCAACAACCTTTCAAAGAGATGTACTAGTAATTTTAATAGACCTAACAAATGACTGTGTGGACGTATACATGGATGACTTTACTATGTATGGAGATACATTTGATGATGCCTTAAAATTTTTGGATAGAGTATTAACAAGATATGAAGAACATCACTTGTCTCTTAGTCATGAGAAATGTTTGATGATGGTTGATGAAGGGATCATATTAGGGCACCATATTTAAAAAAGAGGAATTCAGGTTGACCAAAACAAAATCAAGATTATTTCAGACTTGCCTATTCCTCAAACTCCCATAGATATCAAATCATTCTTAGGACATGCTGGGTACTATAGGCATTTTATTAAGGATTTTAGTAAAATTACTATCCCCATGTTTAAATTGCTTACCAAGGACTATGAATTTATTTTGGATGAACAGTGTCAAAATGCTTTTGAAGAAATTAAAGAGAAATTAGTAACTGCCCCAATATTACAAGGACCTAATTGGGAGAAACCTTTTCACATCCAAATGGATGCCTCAAATACCTCAATTAGTGCAGTTTTAGGATAGAGAGATGAATAAGGAAGAATGTATTCTATTTACTATCTCAGTAAAAATATTACTTCCACTGAAAAAATTACACTACCACTGAAAAAGAATTTCTAGCTGTGATCTATTCAATCAATAAATTTAGATATTACATTATAGGGTAAAAAATATTTATATATATAAATCACTAAGCAATTAAATATTTAATGAAAAAATAGTGGTTGGAGGTAGAATAATTAGATGGTCATTACTTCTACAAGAATTTGATATTACCATTGTGGACAATCCAGGCAAATCTAATGTGGTGGTTGATTTCTTGTCAAGATTGACCAGTACAGGGGAGCAAGATCCAGTCAAGGATAACATTCTAGATGAACAATTATTTACTATTTTAGATAACACACCATGGTTTGCTGACATGGCAAACTATCTTACAATAGGGAAGTTTCCTCCTTTCACTAAAAAATAAATAAAAAAATTAATCAAAACTAGTGCACAGTTCAAATGGTTAAATGGAATGATGTTTAAATGTGGTCCTGATTTGGTTTTACGTAGGTGTGTAAGAGAAGATGAAAATTTTGGTATCCTCTGGGCATGTCATGATGAACCAAGTGGAGGACACTATTTAGTGAAAAGAACATCTCAGAAGATACTTGGAACTATTTACTATTGGCCATCTCTGTACAAAGATGTGAAGAGATATATTAGGTGGTGTGATCCTTGTCAAAGGATGGGATATCCAACTATTACCAATGAAATGCCTCTACAACCACAAGTAGTGATTGAACCATTTGATAGATGGGGATTGGATTTTGTTGGACCTATTAATCCTCCTTCATAAGGAAAAGAGAATATTCTTGTGTGTATTGATTATGTAACAAAATGGGTAGAAGTGAAGACTTTAATAAATGCCACTGAAGAATTAGTTGATGATTTCTTATGGCACAAAATTATGGTAAAGTTTGGAGCACCAAGAAGCTTAGTTTCAAACCAAAGACAACAATTTATGTCCAATATGATCCAAGCTTTCATAATGTATTATCAGATCAATCATAGGAATTCATCTCCCTATCACTTATAAGCAAATGGACAAGTTAAATTAATAAATAGAGAATTAGAAAACATCCTCACTAAAATAGTTGAAGCTAAAAGAAGAGATTGGATAAAAAGACTACCTGAAGCTGTCTGGGCTTACAATACAACTTGGAAAACCATAATATGGTTTCACCATATGAGTTATTCTATGGGAAAAAGCCCTTGTTGCCTATTGATTTTCAACTACAGACATTGAGGATATCAACTAAGGTGAGAATTGAATTGGATGTAGCTCAAAAGGAGTAAATCCTTCAAATCAATGAATGAGATGAATTCAAAATGGAAGCACTTCACCAGACAGAGATAATCCAAGGTTAAAATAATCAATGGCATGATTCACATATCAAGGAAAGACAATTAAAAGTAGGAGATAGGGCATTGTTGTTTGATTCCAAGTACCAACAATTCAAAGGTAAATTAAGAATCGAATGGTTGGGACCTTATCAGATCAAGCAAATATTTGACAATGGTTATATCTAGTTACTTCCCATTGATGGTAGTAGAAGAATAGTCTTGGTTAATGGACACAAGATAAAAATTTAGAGGAAGCCTCCTACTAAGGATGAATTCTTGAAGTAAATTGAAGTAAACAAAGAATTTGATCATATGGAAGAACCTAGTTGTTCCAAAATGATCAAATAATCAGATGAAAAGATCTAGAATAAAGGAAAGAGAATGAAAAGTAGTAAATGGCATCATCTTCCCAAAAAAAATTAGAGATCAATTGAAAATTAGTGATGGAAATTGATCTTCTCAAATAAATGGATAATTCAAATAAAACTTTTTTAAATTCTAACTGTTTTCTAACCATTTTTTAGGGATGATTTGTCAGCCTGATGGAGGGATTACATCATCAAGGATGGTATTTATGTTTTTAACTTGTTAAAGGTTAAATGAAAAGTTTGCATGTGTGATTAGACTTGATTTAGAAAGATTAGTATGATGTGTCATCTATTATACATCATGGTTAAATGTGCAAAATCATGAGAAGGATATTGATGATGGAATAAGTTGGTAAATAACCATAAAGAATCATTCTTATGATTGAAGTAACCAAATATGATAGTTCCATAACTGAGTATAGTAGTTTCATAGGCAAAATTGATAAGTTCTATAACTGAGTACAGTAATTTTGTAACCAAATTTGCCAAATTAGCAACTGGATCCACTAGTTTCATAGCCAAAATCTTCAGTTCCACTGATATGAGAAGCAATTTTTAGCTAACCTATGAAAGATTCAAAGAAGAACAAATCATGGGAATAAAAAAGAAGTTAGAACTAGATAATGATACCCAAATCCTTGTAGATGAAGAATTAGCAGAAATTATAAGGCAAGCAATGGAGAATGAGGAATAATGTACAATACAGACCTCTATGTCAATAGTCTCTGCACAGACTATTTTGACTTATTTTCCACTCAAGTAGTCATGGAATGACACATGTGGAGAACTCAGTGAAATCAAAGCATCCAATATAGACTTGAAAGGAAAAATGGTGGAAGAAGAGAAAGCAAGGAAGGAATGGGAAGAAAAATTTTACAAGGAGGAAAATGATAAGTATAAATGTCTTGTGAAAATACAAATAATTTGTATGATGAATGAGAAGTTTCTTACATGTAGAAGACCTTCTCCTATTTATAGCATTTTTTTAGAGGAATAATTCATTCACTAGTAGTTGGCAAGGATAACATGTGGCCTTCCACATGTAATAAAAGATAAAGCTAATTTCTCAGCCACCTACTCCTTAGCTAATATAAAATAGAAACACCTTCTTTGTGAACTTTACCGCTACAATTTTATGCTAAAAAGAAATAAAGGTTTTATGATCAATTTGTATGTAGGATAAATCTAGCTTAATGCATTTTTCTCTATTATTCAAAATTAGATTGCATGGAAAGAAAGAGAGTCAGAGCATTGGTCAAAGGCTAGTTCATTCATTCTCTATATGAGAATTCATTATGGTAATCCACTTGCCTTTGCTACATATTTCCAATCCCATGCATTTAATGATAAATTCAAGGGACCTTATCTTTTCAATTTACAACAAAGCATGGATGTCTTCACTTCTTATGAAAGGGAAAATTTTGATAATATCTATGATGCATGATTAAAAATATGGGAATTTCTCCTAGTGGCATTAAAAAGAAGGGAAGTAATATCCCCTTCAAATTTGATCTGGAGTTTAGAAAGGGTAAAAGATTTATGCACAATAATTCCCTAGATCAATGAAACTCCCTTGAGCATATGGATAGGAATGTGGACAAGGCCACCTCTACTTCTCACCCCGATATCTCCTTGGCAAAATAGAGAACCTCAACATCCCACTCAATTTAAGGAATATAAAATAAAATTAGAAGTAGGATCAGGGTATAGTACTTCTGAATCAAAGCATTGGGATATTCAATTCCAACCATTTGATCTAAGCAATCAAATGGAATGCAAGATATATAATCCCAAATTTTAAGAGTGAAGTTTGTAAAGGGACTTACAAACAAGTATGGGGGAAGTGATGAGGCCAGGATATGCCCAATAAATGTATAATAAATGAACTCATCTTAATCTCTCTTTATATTAAGTTTGATTGCATTTTGTAACTTTTATTATGATCTGAGATGAGTTAGGATGTGATTATCCATCTTTTGTTGATTGTGATTCTAACATTTTCAAAGACCTATAACTCCTAACAAGTGTGTTGGAAAATTCTAGTTTTGTAATAAAATAGGTCATCATCAGGCTAAAGAATAAATATGAAGTGAATTGCATGTTTTTAGAAGCATTGGACTCAATTTAGATTAGTTCTAGAACCTACATAATCTATTCTAGAACTTTCACAATTAGTTCTAGAACTCCACCATACTATTTCAAGTTGTCGTATTTTCATACTTAGCTCTAAAACTCTATATTTAGCTCTCGTACTCCTATAGATAAGATAAAAAACTTTTACAACTAGATATGGAACTGATAAGGATCTATACCAAATGGCCGATATTGTGTCAGATCAATGATCCCATTAAATCAGGAATATATTCTCAATTTTTTGAACTTGTAGAATCAAGACATTTATCACACAGCTGGACATCCAGCCACGTCTTGATTTAGCATCTATTCTAGGCATGATTCAGTTCCATCATATCTATGAAATAATTACAACCATCAAAGCATCTATATATACAAACCTAGGAATCTAGTAAAAATATAGATATAGAATATAGAAGACAGAGAAAATCATTGAAGAATAGAGAGATAAAGGATATATTAGTACATTTGTAATATAGAACATTTTATCAATGAAATAGCCATTTCTATTTTGAAAGCAAATTAAATTGTTCAAATCATGTTCTAGGTGGAGCAAGGGCCCACTCCTCCAAAGAACTAGGATCTTCATTTTTGTCAGTATTTATATTTATATTCGCAAAAGTAAATAAGTCTATTAAATGTATAAATGATTCCAAATCATTAAAGTTAAGATTTGTTGTAAATTTGTTCCTACAGGCATTTTAGATTAAATTTTTATTTCTACAACATTTGTTTGTTTCCAGCAATCTATTTCATTTCTACAATGTGTATTTGTTTTCAGCAATCTATTTCATTTTTGCAATGTGTGTTTGTTTCCAGTAATCAAATTCATTTCTACAACGTGTGTTTATTTCCAGCAATATATTTCATTTTTGAAATGTGTGTTTATTTTTTGCAAATTTGCATAGTTTTATTTTTTGCAAATTTGCATAGTTTTAACCAAGAAATTTTTAAGACATTAAACCCCCCCCCCTGCATCCCCGAAAAAAAAATACAAATACCTCCATTCAATTACTAAATTGCTAGGATTCTTCTTGTTGCATATAGCTTTAGACACAACCCTAGTTAAATATGACATCAAAAAAAAGTTGATTAAATAAATGGGATGATGACACCCATCAGTGAGGGACATTCCTAATTTGATCTATTTTAGGTCATCTGGAGTCTCTACCTAGAGAGTCAAACCATCTTCCAAAATGGTTGGATATGATTTGAATTGGCCTATAATGGCAAAGTCATCTATTTGGATTGGTTCTTCAAGTTTTCCTAAACAAGATGAATCTAAATATCCTAATGGTAGGTATGGTTAGGTTAAAAATACTATTGGAAATTCTTGGGCAATTTTATCAAAGGCTTGATGTTGTGCAAAACTAAACTCAAAATCAAAATCAAAATCAAGTTCATCATTCATGGTCTCATAAACTTTATTTGAGGAAAGGTGAACACCCTCATATAATGGCACTTGAAACATGTTTTCACATGAAGATTAGCCTTTCTTTTTACTTTTACCCAGGTCCAAAAACACCTTAAAGAGGTTTTCACTTTAGGACGTCAATGTTTTAATCTTTTGTTTTTAGCTAAGGGTGTTCACCCATTCTCCAAAATAAGTTGTAAGATCTAGTTTGATATAGAACCCTTATTTTTAGTCCCCCATTAGAAAATTATCCATTAGGCTTAAAATTTTGAAAAATTGATCATTATTCTCAAACTCATCTATAGGCAATATGGATTCTTGATTGTATCAGGCTATAAGTTGAGGGTGATAAAGAAGAAGCGAATTATGCTACATTACTAAGGTAAGGGTACAAATGGTAGGTAGGTCAAATAGGTTAGTATTAATAAGTTCTTCATAAATCTTTTCATCAAAATTTGATTCACTATTAGCATTATCATCACTATTAAAATGCATTGGAACATGAATAAGATATGTGGGGTCACCCATAGGTGGTTTAAATATGAGACCATAGGTTCCTTTGTACTAGGTTATAAAAATTGGATCAAGATTTACCTATTGATTTGGCTTGAGGCATCCATCTTCATAGGCTTGGTTCTCCATTATCTATTCAGGAATGGGATATTTGGAATTTTTTAATTAATCATCCAATTTGTCATTGTATAACAAGGATTCGTTATTAAAAAGTGGGTCTCTTCATGGCTAATCGCCGATGTGAAAATAATAAGAGTTGGGCTATGAATCTTGCTTTTTCCTTTTCATTTCCATTCCATGTAATATGGATTGTCTTTAGGTCTTCTAGAGGACTTGGGGTTCTATGTAATCTTGGAAATGTGAAATGTGTCAAGGGTCAACTATTTTCCTAGTGTATTAGCCAAGATGGTAAAATGATTAGACATTTCAAGAGGAGGCATATGTGAAGATTAGTTAAGGCTATCTGCATCTATGCAATTGGTATCTAATAACTCAACAAGTATTTCTTTGTCTTTATCTCTTTTAAGAATTGAATCTAGGACAAAATGGTATTCATTGATGTTGACTTCTATGCTCAAGTGTAATAACTTAAGACATTGGTGCAATGTTGAAGGGATTTCATGAATTTCATGTATCCAAGCTCTACCTAAGAGAAAATTGTAAGATAGATCTAGGGCTAACACATGGAAAAGTGTATCATGGGTCAAGGGTCCAATGATAAATAGAAATATTATGGTGTTTTATGATTCCCACTCTTCATTATCATAGGCCTTAATAGTAATATTTTTGGATGTAGATCAGGTGTGGTATATCCAAGATTCTTGATAAGCTTTAAAGACATAATATTCAGGCCCCATTACCAATGAGTACATGTTTAAATTTGTGTCACATAATGACAATTTAAATGTACAAGGGATTTTTATAGAGAGTTCCAAGGAAAAACATATCAATTTGGTCTAATGACAATTTATATGTCCAACCAAAGCTCAAAATTTATAGGGATTTATGCCCTTCAAAACTTGGGATTGGTTGAGGAACTTTGTTAATACGTTTTTGTGGATAGTAGACATATGCAAAAAATCTAAAATGGAAATTTTCATAAGTATCTTTTATATTTATTCTAAAATGTCATATGAATTTTCCTTAATAGTGGTATATGGTTTGTTCTTAACCATGAAAATGGGTGGATGGGTTTATTGGCAAGAGGTTGTGGGCCTAGAATGGTAATGATTGACTATTAAGTTGTGATTCCATATTCAAGATTAGATGGAGGACCATTGATACTAGAAAATTATGATGGAGATGGGTTAGATATGATAAGTCTCCATTTATAGTGTACTTGGTCATGGTCACAAAGCAATGATGAGTTATCGATATAAGGTCCAAAAATAATGATCCCTAGTTATTGTTGTTCTTATTTGTAGTGCATAGATGGGTTGATTAAAATCATTTAACAATGGTCATTTTGAATTTTTAAGTCACCCCATGATCAACATAGGATCTCACAAGGCTTAAAAAGAGATATCAGACCTATGAAGGCCTAAGTGATCTAAGCATAATTTATGTAGGTGTTTCCTACCTACACCAGAGCCTAAGATAGAAGCACAAGTCTATGCAATAGTATAATGATGACTCATTATTGTATAAATATTATAATACAAATTCAAGCATAAGATTTTATGTAATTCAAGTTAGAAGGTACATAAGTGAAAGTATGGAAATCCTAAGGCTCTAAAGGCCCAAAGTAGAGGAAGCACGCAAGGAATAATTATAGGTTATGAAGGATACACCAAAGACCTTCAACTTTCATGCACAATATTATTCAAGGATATCCACACACCTATCCAGTATATTTTTACCTATGTGTGTAGGATCCTACATCTACACCCTCTTATTACATAGGATGAAACCTTTCTTCCACCATTGCCACATGGTGGCCCAATTCTCATTCTATATAAATAAATAATTAGTTCACCCAAAATAAACACTAGCCTTCCACATGTCACAACCATGATACCTCCATCCGAAATCTCCAAAAAAATCCTCTAAGAGCCCATCGAAGTGATACATGTCACTCTTATAGTGCCACACTCAATACCAATTAGAGAGTGCCATGTGTTGAGTGGTAGTTGAATATGAAGAAGGTTGTTGGAGGCAATTGAGCAAAGTCTAAGGTGCTATCAGAGTGATTTATTGCATAAGAGGCTATTGGTCAATGGGATGTGGATTCATGACACCCTCTAACCTTATAATAAATTTATTACATTCCCCTATGCACATGTATCCCATGAGAATCCTGCCACTAACTCTAAATCCAATTAGCCTACCAAAATTTAAGAATTAGTGATAAAGCACTGTAAGTGAATTTAAATTTATACCCACTACCTGAATGGCAAATTTATTGTAAAATAGGATTGATTCACTATAAAATCCTAGCTATTCATTATATAAAGGGTTGAAACATTTATAGTATCCTCAAACTACTCAAATTCACCCTCCATGAGTCATTTTATTGGCTAAATATTGCAAATTAATGAGAATTAAGCTCACCTCTTATTATTTTGATGATTTGTGTGTTATTTTGTGTTTTCTGATCTATGTATATGAGTAATTTTCAATTCTCTCATTGTCATTCATTCCAAACACCTCCTTATCAAACTCAGAGTTCACTTGTAGGTTGTATCATGTGCACACTTGGGTCTATGTTGATGTTGTTTGTGGGTTATGTGGCATCCCTCCTAGTATTAGAATGTGTTCCCATTCCTCTATGAAGAAAACTTATGAATATGGAGTATCCTTAGTAAAATATGTGTGGAAACATATTATTCTTAAGCATTTTTAGTGTGCTTATAGTAGGCTGAGTGCTTTCTCTATTCTAGAAACATCACCTTTTTTACTTTCAGCATCTGTTACATTTTCCCTCATGATCCCAATTTTATATTTGTGATATTTTACCTTTATACTCTTTAGGCCCACTAATTGGTCTTAAACTAGGTGTGTTTAGAATACATGGAATATGACCTACTCTAGAGGCTCATCCCAAAGTGCACAAGGGTCACATGCCATAGGGATATTACCATCATTATGATTAGACAATTTATGCTTGCATACACATTTGTGTGATAATAATTTTACACCCAACATATTATCCTCTTATGCCTTACATAAGGCTTTCATTCCTAGATCCCCACTAAAAAGTACTTCCATGTCGTGGATCATCCATGAGTGCTTGTTTTAAATGATAAAAGTTTCTAGCATGCCCAATGGGACCAAGTTTGAAGAAAGAGTTAAAGAATAAGTGTTACCCTTAGTTATCAAGTGTTGAAGACACTCTACAAATCACCTAGAAACTTTGAATGTCCAATATACTAGTTTAATTAGTTTGAGCACTTAATAATACATTTTTATACCCCTCATTCCATGAAAATGTTGTAGTTGTGCCTCTGCATTTCTCATATCAATATCATTTTAGTTCTTGTAGACTTCCCCTAGTTTAGTGCCTATAAAAACCCATTTTTGCTTCTAATCATACTTTTTAAAGCTACCTTATCCCTAATTAGAATTATTACCCTCCCAATTAGCCTCAAAAGAGCATTAGTGATATACAGCTTGATTTCTAAAGATAGATGAGGAAAATTGAATGAAATTAGGAGTGTGGTAGGCAACAAGAGGAGCTTGTTCATCAAGATTACATTTAGGAGGAGGTGATGAAGCATCACAAATATGAAAAAGAGTATTTTTAGAGGTAGATAATATCCAAATAAGAGCACATGTATTGATTACTTGTGTATATGTAAAAAATTAATGTAGAACCAAGTTCCCCTTCTCCTTCCTTTCATAACTTCAAGAAGGATTCTCTTGTGCTTACAAGCCAACCTATGGGACATAAATATTTTACACCCAACGTCCATAGATTCAATCAATATAACTACTGTGTGACTTCATGTAAATACTCTAATTTAAAATTACCAATCTTTAGAAATCCTATGCCAATGCCATCTCAAGAACCCATCCTTCCTTATGAGTCTCAAGTCTATTCATGACAGCCTTCTTGGACCAAGCATCATAACTTCACAATGCCCAACCTTTTAAATACACATTCCTATATTCTAGATTATACCCCTTATCCTCCCACGATCTCCCTTTTCAAAGGAGGACAAGTTGTATGGAAGGAAAACACATACCATTTAGATGAGGAGGATACTTTAAGTGAATATGATGAGGAGATCATCATTAGCAGTCCCATCTACATGACCACTTTAGAAAATAAACCCTAATACAAGAAGATAGATGTAATTTGATAGCCAAAAATTTGATGAGATAATGAATGAAGTGGTAGTATAAGAGGAAGACCTTAATGAGGAAGATTTCATCTGCACCACTCTAGAGTGTATTCAAAGGCCTGAGCCTGACCTCTCTTAGTTTAATGACATTTCATTTAACTCTATCAAATAAGACCTCAAATAAAATTCTAACTTTCAAGAGGATTGCATGGTTAAAGATAACAACTATTATCACCCTAAGGTGAGCCCATAGGTGAAATCATGGGCGTAGGATGAAGACTCTTTCTAAGATGAGTTGGAGAAATTTTGTACAAGCCTAAATGATAAGCTAACATCCTCTAAAGAACATTTTCATGACCAATTATAATATAGTGGCCTTTTTCAACAAGTAATGCATGTGGAAGATATTATAACTATGTATATGGTAGAGATCCATAGGGAGAAAATCACACACCTAGGTTCACAACAGTCATCACAAGACTCATTTGAACTAAAGGAGCAATGTTAGTCAATCAATCTTGAGGTGCCATGAAAAAATGTATATGATCATATGGTGATGAAAGCTATCAATCTTTGCACTCCCATGTATATCATAAATTAGTTTCCAAAAGGTAGGTTAGAATTGGATTAGTTGTTGCAAGCATCACAAAGGCAACCCGTTAGATCCATGAGCTTACAAAACACTGAGCATAGCCCTCCTACACTTTAGATGGATCAGTCTGAGTAAAGAGTACACCTAAGCACTGATAGATCCAAGAAATATTTGTTTAATTTCAATACATTATTCATTCAGGAAGAAATATTATGTGCATCATGGTGGAATCATTCAACAAAATGGATCCTATTCAAACAAACACCCTTTAGTGCTCTTTAGAATAAATCAAGGGGTGCCTCCTTTGTGGTGAATAAACACAAACTTAGCTTCTTCCATCACATGTCCATGATAGGGATGCACATATTGTAAATGACCTAAGAGGTTTCTATTTTTATCCACGAGGGCAAAGACCCATGTTTTAAGTTTGTATATATTATATTAGATTAGTTCGTATTACATTTCCCTAAGTGCCTGCATGCACATTATATAGCCTTAGTTTATATTTTTCCCCTCTAAGTGTGTTTTGCACATATATATCTTTTCCTTTTCACTTTTTTATTTTTGAGGGAAAAAATAAATTCAATCTATTTAGGCATAGGCTAAGTTGGTTTTAGATTTAATGACTCCTTTCCCAATGGAGCACTTCAAAGTGTACTAGATTCCTGCTTAGTAGGAAAGTGGTCATTAGAGTTCACCAAAAGTGTTGACTTTCTAAGTCACCTCTAATAATTATAGTGCCTCCCAAGATTTACAAATAAATAATGCACATATGAAGGCCCAAACACTCTAAATATAAAGTATGCAAGTGTTTCCCACCTATGTTTTAGCCTAAGATAAAAGCACAAGTCTGTGTAGTAGTATAATGATGACTCATGCCTACATAGAGGTTTAAATATGCATCCATGTGAAATATTTTATGGTATGCAGGTGAATAGACACATGGGTTTAAGGATACAAGTCTTGGGGTTCCAAAGGGCCAAAGTAGAGGAAGTGCATGAGGAGCAGTTATAAGTCATGAAGGATGCACCAAAGACCTTTATTTTTCCTACATAATATTATTCAAGGATATCCACAAACCTATAAATGTAGTTTCATACCCACATATAGGATCCTACATACGTTCCCTCTTATTACACAAGATGTAATGAATCTTTTTCTTACCATGTGATCTCCCATCACTCATTTTACATACAAAAATTCTTGATTTGCCCAAAATAAGTGCCAACCTTCCACATAAAAAAACCATGTTAACTCCATATAAAATATCCATAAGACTCATCAAAATCTTATTAAAGTGATGTGTGTCACTCTTATAGTGACACACTCAAGACCAATTATAAAACACCAATGCCAAGTGGCAGTTAGATATGAAGAAGGTTGTTAGAGGTAATTGAGCAGAGTCTAAGGTACTGTTAGAGTGATTAAATGTAGAAGTAGCTATTGGTCATTAGGATTTGGATTCATGACACCATCTAAACTTATCAAAAATATCTTTCATTCCACTATGCACATGTATCTCAAGAGGACACTGCCTCCAAATCTAGATCCAATCAACCTACCACAATTAAAGAATTAGTGGCAAAGGACCAAAAGTAAATTTAAAGTTATACCCATTACCCCAAGTGGAACATTTATTATAAAACAAGCTTGATTCACTATAAAATCTTAGTTTTTCATTGTCAAAAGGGTCAACACATTTTTATTAGTGTTACGCTAATAAAATTTTCCCTCCATGAGCACTTGTATTAGCTAAGTCTTAAAGATTGATGAGAATAGAGTTCACCTCCTTATTTTATTCTCATGATCTATGTACTATTTTGTGTCTATTTATCTCTATCTATGAGTAACGTTCATTCTTCTCATTATCATTCATTCCAAATACCTCCTCATTAAACTCAAATCTCACTTTCAGGTGATATCCTATACATACATTGGTTTGTGTTGATATTGTCTATAGACTATTTGTCATCCCTCCCAGTGTTGGGTTGTGTTCATGTTCCTTTATGTGAAACACTTATGAATTTGTATTGTCCTTGGTAGAATCTATGTGGAAACATGCTACTCTTAAGCATTTATAGTGTGATTATGGTATTATTATCACTTGCTCTATTATGGGTACATCACATTTTTACTTTTAGCATCTCTCACCTTTTCCCTCCCTTTTCCCTCAAGATCTTAGAATTATATTAGTGATATTTTACCTTTCTACTCTTTAGTCTTGCATGTTAGTCTTAAACTAGTGTGATTAGAATATAAATAATACAACATATTTTGAAGGCTCATTTTAAGGATCCTAAGGGTCCCATGCCTTGGATATATTCCCATTATTGTGACAAGATAATTGATGCTTTCATGCACAAATGTACAATACTACTTTTATGCCTAGTGCCTTATCATCTTGTGCCCTACACAAGGCCTTGATGCCTAGCAACCCACCGTA
Organism: Torreya grandis; assembly: GCA_037957365.1. Taxonomy (NCBI): domain Eukaryota; kingdom Viridiplantae; phylum Streptophyta; class Pinopsida; order Cupressales; family Taxaceae; genus Torreya; species Torreya grandis. The sequence goes on along the minus strand of JARHVA010005980.1, from coordinate 82,684 downwards.
AATCACTCCCATGTTGTGGAACATCATAGGTGCATGTTTTGAATAATAGGAGGTCCTATTATGTTAACACTTGGTTTAGGATTTTTGGTGATGGTTTAGATGTAACAACCCATAATATGACCAATAACTTTGGTATAGTCATGTGCAACTGTCTGGTAAGTCTATGGGATATTGGAAACATTTTGTTTTTTATTCCTCCCATTTAGTTAACATTATTTTTGTTGTTATATTTCTATGGTTTTTGTTGTGGTTATTGATATTGTTGTTTTTATTTTTTTGGTCTTCATTTTTTTTATTGTTGACTATTATTGATATGTTATGAAAAAGGGTTTTGGTAAATACCTAGGTTATAATTTGATATAGATGTTTTACTATCCAATGTAATCTCCCCATTTTCCAACATATTTTCAATAAGGTGTATTATCTACACACAATCGCATAGATTATGTCCATGAACATGATGTTATTTATAGAAATCATTATCTTTAAACCAATATAGATAAGTAATACCCTAGAGATAATACTTTGATAGTGTCCAACTAATCATGTTATCTATGCATAGATTAAAAAACATGGAATCAATCAGTGCTTAAGACATGATTAATAGGACCATTTCTTCTTGGAGGAGGGGCTTATAAAGGTAGTGGGTGTTGCATTTATAGAGTAGGTCTAGATTATTTCAAAGACTATACTTCTGAAATAGTTACTATTATGACATTAATGTGTACCCTTAAAGATGGTTATTCATGCTCTCTTCCATTAAGTCATAATATTGGCATAACCTAAGGCTTTGGGTAACCTATGTTGAGGTTGAACCTCCAGAGTAAGTCACCTTCCTCTTTGATGCTCACCTAAAACTAAAGATAAACTAATTTTTCACAAAGAAAAGGGTTAGAAAGGGAAAGGGGATCCTAATAAATTTAACTAAGCAATGCACCAAATTTAAATTAACACTCATCTATGCTTGAACCCAGACTAAATAATTCATAAGACAACTAAGGCTTGCAAAATCTCAAGATCTAGTTAATACACTAGAAGAGGTTTAGGTGGAACACTAATCTAGACCTGAAAGAGCTTGAATAGACATTAAAGAGGTAAGCAAAAGGCTAATGGACTAGGAAGAACCTCCTTCATTAATACACCAATCACAAGCATACTAAATCACTAATAAAAGACAAGAGATAGGTAAGGAAATCATCTCATTACATCAAGAGGTAGTTCTTACAATATTTTGACAGTGTATAGCCTAGTCAAATTAGTACAATTTTTCAAACATATCAATGAGCATCCATCTCCCATAAAGAAGAAAAAGTCTAAAAAATTGAAAATCCATACAAAGGAGAAGAGAATGGGATAAAATAGGAGAAGTGGAGAAGAGAGAAGAGGGAACATGTTTTGAGAACAATTAATGAGCTACCAACTTTAAAGGGAATGTTCCACCATGATTTAGTCTAATTAGGATGTTATCTATCATGAATAAGATAGTCTTTGTTTTTCCCAATATCCTTTGAGTAATATACTAGAAGATAAGAGTTTTACCAAAGATGATGAGTCATGATCCTACTTATGAAAGGGAACCTTAGTCACTCTAAAAATCTATTAAAATATCTAGTTATTTCTCTAACCACCAGATCTCCATCTTTGATCTTCATGCCATCTTTTATTTGATTACTTATGTATAAGGACAAAATCCTCATATTTATGAACCTGACTAAGCCATGTTGTATCTACTTTTATAGATATATATTAGGAACATGGCTCAAGACACTTCAGTGATTACACATAGTTTCCCCTTGCTTTAAGAACTAGACCTAGGTTTGCTATAGAGGAATACCAATCTAAGACTATTGGTTTTCCTATAGTCCATATAGATGGCACTCTTTTAGATGCCTAGTCACTTTTATAATAAGTTGCCACCCTATTGGACTATATTAGGTCTAAAAGACCTATTTTACCTATATGGATCTTTTTTAGAAATGTTTGGTCATTATTGTTTATCCTAGTTGAACTCAAGTTATTGAGCTTGGTTCCATATATTTTTTTCCATCTTTGATTCATTCATTTTTTTTTATCAAGTTGAACTACTATGTTGACCTTAGTTGAAAATTTCTTGATTCAGTCCTTTGTTCATTAGTTGTCAATAAACTAATTTGGGCTCTATTGACCTTGAACCTCATTCACACCATCAAATCTCTTTTGACAAGTTGAATACATACCATTAGATATTTTTCCTAGGTTAATGTGCTATTGACACTTAGCACATGCACATTTGGTCCTTGGATCTTCTCATCAATCTATCTATTCCCTTGATTACATCACAAGGTGGCCTCTAAGCCCCTTGAAATTTTGACCTTATTACATATCATTGATCTTAAATGATAGATCAAACCCCAACTATTGATCTAGTAGGATCCACTATTGAGCTCTAATGGCTACCTCATGATCTTAAATTTGATGCCTACAGTCTCATCAAATGACATTTGTGAGCCCATCATTAACATTCACATAACTATAAAATTTAAGATCAATGGATTTATTTTTACTATGGATTAAATATGATGTCTATATGACCTTTAAATATGTTTATGATCCCATCAAATGATGGGCATGTGGACATCAATTTTAAGCTCTAGTGGTCTTTTTAAAATTAAATAGCTATTTTTTGGGGCCTAAAATTTACATTAACATGAACATCCCTAGACTTTGAAATCTAAATGGCTACTTGAAGGGTCCCAAAATTGATGTTCATGTACCCATAATGGGATATTTTAATCCCAATGGATATTTTCCATGTCCTAATTTTGACACTTGCATGAACATCTTATCCTACTTCCTGTGCATTTTCCCAACAAAAAATAATTTCCTCGATCTATTTATTTCATAATTTTGTTTAGGCCACTTCACTTTGAGAGTGATCCTTTATGACTTTGTCTAGGACACTTTTGCAAAGAAAAGACCCTTTATAAAAAGTGTTTTGGCTTTCTTTCTATAAAATGGTCCTCTGGGTTTTTTTCCCTTGGACCACCTTCTCAAAGAAATACCTTCCGAAAATTTTGCATTGGTCCATTTTCCCAAAGAAATGTCCTTCATAACTTTTACATTGGTCCCTTTGGGAATGAAAAATTTCCCTTGATAAAAATTGTTTGGAACACTTTACTAAAAAAAATGACCTTTCAAGAAAATGTATAGGACACTTTGCTTGAAAAAGTGCCCTTCAAGATTTATGTTTTGGACAATTTTCCTATAGAATGACCATTTGGAAAAATTGTTTGGATAGCTTTTTAAAAATAAATGACCCTTAGTATTTTACTATGGATAAGTATTTTTAGATAATGTACACTTATCCCTTTTTTATGTGGACAATTTATCAGAAAGAAATAGGTCTTTAGGTTTTTGTTGCAAAATAATTTCCTTGAGAGAAATCTATCTTCATCTTTTACTTCACCATTTCATCTGAAAGAATTCATGCCTTTGAAAAAATTTCATTATAATTTTTTTCCAAAATATTTCCCAATACTTACCCAAATAACCCAAAATAAATATCCTGAAGGAAATATTACCACTTATCCCAAAAAGGGTTTGCAAGAATTGAACTTAGCCAAATAAAAGGTTTTGCACTTAGCATTTCTGGCTTATAGGATCTTCCATACTTGTTCACAAAACTATGGTTTGATCTTAAAATCTCTTAAACTCTACTTAGCTTGTCTATATAAATATAATTTTGGTATGTGGGCTAAAATTAGCCAACTTCTTTAGAGACTCGCAAGGAAGCATGCCTACTATGCTTGAGAATCCACACCATTTTGCCTAGTCTAATATATTGGGCATGAAATCATCTACTATGTTTCTATATAAAACTTGATACAAGGTTGACACTTTCTAAAACTTCCTCTTGAAGAAAAAAGGACAAAATAACAATAATAAAGAAAATGCAAGTATATTTACACACTTGTAGGAAGGAAAAAAAACTAACCTACTGAAAAAATGTGCATAAAGGCACTTAGAGAAAAAACATGAAAAATACTCTAATATGTACAAGGTTATAATTTATAAGTACCTTCTACCTGGGTCAAATGTAAAACTTTGAGTGTCATTTACTTGTGATACACTAGGATGAAAAATACCATGCTTTTGAGAGCTCATGATATGTGAGTTGAGATGACTAACTGCTAATCCATTTGGCATGCTCTCAAGTAGATGAAAAGTTCTTATAATGTCTCCAATACAGACATACTAGTCTATTTATTCAAGTCTTATCTCATATTAGACTATAGAAGCATCTACAACCTTCTCATTAGATGGCTCAATTTTGTGCTCTGAATGAATCACAACATGTGATGGCTCCTATTTGTCATCTTCCAAATGATCCAAGTACATGATAGGTCATATGTTTGTCAATACGAATGTTGAGTAGTCAAATTTTTCCTAACTCATATATTTTGATGCCCCATCATTATACTCCTCAGGCATAAACAAATCATAGTTTCCTTAAAAAGGAATATACCCTACCTCTAAGACCTTAAACAAGTGTTTCAATATGAATAGAGTTGCAATTTCAACATATGATGACTCATTAGGATCATATTCAAAATTCACATTTTGACCAACTACTTCTTCGACCTACTTACCTAAAGGTACAGGTGTGTCATCCAATCTTAAACAAAAATATTCAAGTTCATCCCAAAAGGTGGCCTCCTTTTAGTCATATGTAGGGATGTTAATCTAGACCTCATCAAGACTCAATGTATAGTATCTAGATTAGTATTCTTCCTCTAAAGAGAGAGGATATTCATATTTTCAAGAAAGTTCTAATTTAACATGATTTTGATGCTCTTTATTGGTATGCTCATAAAACTACATCACTCAAGAGATTGAGATGTCTTATTCATAAACCTCATTAAAGTTTTCATATTTCTCTTATAAGATGGTTGATTTAACCATCAGGGTCCAAAACATTACACTTGTCTTGCCCAACTTTATGCTCTGATCTACTTTCCTCTTATTCCAAACTATCAGGTCTATCTTTATTTTGCACCTCATCTTTAAGTTTACCCTCCTCAAACACCTAGTCTTAATCCTCTTCTTGATCCATTTAGAATGGACCTTTAGTATTCTATTTAAAATCTACTCTATTTTCATCTTGAGGTTTGTCCTCATCAGGGTTTACTTCATTAGTATCAAGACCACACCAAGAAGGCTAGTCTAAACATGAATTTTGCCCTTTTAGATGAGGTGGAACACCTATCATGATATATTCATCATAGATGCATGTTTTGTCCTCTTTATTCTCATTTATGAATTCAAGATCCTCCTTTATCCTTTGTAAAATAGGGTTTTCCTTCATAAGGGAGATGTTGGGAGGGTGAAGAATTTCACCATGCTTTCAACATAGGAGAGTATCCTTCTAACTAAGGATCTTGAAATATCTTTTAAGAAAAGATTAAGGAAATGAGAGAAAGTCGTGAAACTCATAGAAACCAAGATCATTGATCTAAACTATGGTTTCTTGATTCATTTATTGCACAACTAACCTTTCTTTTACTAGAACTAGTTCTTGGACTTCTTCAACTGAGACCTCCTCCTTATTCTTTATGCCTTTCTAAACTTATTTCCACAATGGAAATTATTATGGATAGACACTTTTTATTCCTTTTTAATGATTATAGAAGAGGGTGGCCTTACAATTGAGGAAATGACATAACCAGGGTCAAAAGTTTTGGAGAAGATCCATGATGGGATGACTTCATATTCTTGAGTGGGAATGGGAATAGGGGTAGGAGAGGGAAAAATTATTGGCTCAAGCATGAAATAATCTTTATCCCATTTCTCAAAAACTTCTTTAATGGATAATACCCACACTTCATATCTTGGTTATCAACATGTGGGTAGTTAGATTCTTTAATAGATGCCCATACATTCCATAACTCTTGCAAGAAGATCTTTATCTATTCCATATCATGAATATGGAATTATTTTCCAAGCTCGACCCCCTCTTTAATTTTCATTAATTTTTTTCCTTGGTCTAATATTGCCTCTCTATGTTTTGACAAGGATGGAATTTGACAAGGTTGATGATGGGGTTGATCAGGGACTCTTGAAGGTTAGCTTGAGGCTCTTAGAGGGGGAGTGCACATAAGGATGGCCCAAATGAGATTGCTACCCTTCATAATATATTATCATATTGTCTACATTTTGGACCATGTTTCTTATCATTTCTATATCCTCATTCTTATAAGGTAACCATAGCTCTCCCTCACAAACTAATCATCTATTTTTGACTACCTAAATAGTACTCTTTGATTTTTGTAAAACATGGATAGGGAAAACTAGAGAAAAATCCAAACCCTTACCAATCTCACTTATCAACTCAATATAAATTGATAATGCTTGCTTGAATCCTAAGAAGGATGTAATAGGGTAAGCCTAATCTTAACAAGGGGAAGTAGAGGACTGATTTGAATTCAAAGGAGGCTAACCTTGTTGATATGCAGGGGTAGAAGGAGGACAAAGACCATAATAGGGATGGTAGGCTACTTGAGAGCCACTTGGGGGGAAACATAAACATTATTTTACTGATAAGTGTGATGTTGATGTAGAGGATAAGCATATTAATCAAAATATGACTAATTTTACATACCAAATTATGATGATTAGGCACTTGCTTAGGCTACTTAATCAGCTGGTAGATCCCTGGAGTCACCATTGATGTTTTTAGAATTCCTCAAAAGGCTGATATGTAAAATAACAACATAAAAAATCCTCCCATTACTTTTGACCTTAGTCCCATCAGACATGATAGAAACTATTATGACATTAATGTGCACCCTTGGAGAGCGTTCTTTAGGCTCTCTTCCATTAAGTCAAAATATTATGATAACCCCAAGCTATGGATAACCTATGTTGAGTTTTAACCTTTAGAGTAGGCCATATTCCTCTTTGATGCTCACTTAAAACTAATGTCAAACTAATGCTTCATAAGGAAAAGGGTTAGAAAGGGAAAAGGGCTCCTAAGAAAGTTAACTAGGAAATGCACCAATTTTAAATGAACACTTATCTCTGCTTGAACCCACACTAAATCCATCATAAGATAACTATGGATTACACATCTTAAGATCAAGTTTACACATTAGAAGAGGTTCAAGAAAAACACTAATCCATACTTACAAGATCTTGAAAATACTTTAAAGAGCTAAACAAAAGGCTAATGGACTAGGAAAATTATCCTTCAAGAATACACTAAGCACAAGCATACTAAATCACTAATCAAAGACAAGAGATAGGCAAAGAAATAATCTCATTACATCAAGAGGTAGTTCTTACAATATTTTTATAGGGTATATCCTAGTCAAATGAACATGCTTTTACAAACATTTCAATGAGCATATGTCTCCTAGAAAGATGAAAATTATAAAAATTAGGAACCCCTACAAAGGAGAAGAGAATGGGATAATATAAGAGAAGGGGGGAAGAGAGAAGAGGGGGTGTGTCTTGAGAATAATTAATGATCTACCAACATTCAAGGGAATATTCCACCATTCTTTGTCCAATCAGGATGTAATTCATGAATAAGATGGTATTTGTTTTTCCCAATAACCTTTGAGTAATATACTAGAAGACAAGAGTTTTTCCAAAGATGCTTATGAAAGGGATCCTTAGGCACTCTAAAAATCTATTAAATGCTTTAGTTTTTCACAACCCACTAGATCTCTATCTTTGATCTCCATGCCATATTCTACTTGAGTTTTTATGTATAAGGATAAAATCATCATATTTATGAACTTGATCAAGCCATGTTGTGTCTACTTTAGGAGGTTATCTATCTGAATCATGGATTGGGGTGTTCCTTCATTGATTACACAAAGACACCCCTTACTCTGAGAACTAGACTTAGGTTTACTATAGAGGAAAACCAATATAATACTATTGGTTTTCCTATAGTACATATATATGGCACTCTACTTGGTGCCTAGTCCTTTTTACATTAAGTTACCACCCTTTTGTCCTATATTAGGTCTAACATTATTTTTTACCTCAAGCTACCACCCTTTTATTCTTATTATTTATCTTGGTTCAACTTGGGTCAAGCTTGAGCTTAGTTTCATGTATTTTTCACTAGTTTAGGTTCATTCATTTGCTTTACCCAAGTCTAACTACTCTATTGACCTTAGTCAAAAATTTCCTAGCTTAGTCCTTTATTCACTAATTATTTGAAAAACAACTCAGGTGATATTGACTTTGATCCTTGCTCATACCTTCAGATCTCCTCTAATAGGTTAAATGTATGCCATTATATCTTTTTCCTGGGCTGATGTGTTATTTACACTTGGTACCCACATGTTTGGTCCATGGATCTAACTCATCACTCTATCTTCTCCTATGATTATGACACATGTTGGCCTCTAATCTCCTTGACATTTTGACCTTCTCACATACCATTGATCTTGGATTCTCAATAAAATGCCAACCATTGATCTATTGGGAACCGCTATTGATCTCCAATGGGTATTTCATGATCTTAAATTTGACATCTGCACTCTTGTTAAATGACATTTACATGCCCATCATTGAAGTTCATGTGACCATAAAATTTAATCTCAAAGGATTTATTTTTACTATGGCTTAAATTTGACATCCACACAACCATTAAATATGTGCACAATTCCATCAAATTATGGGCACACATACATTAATTTTACATTTTAGTGGTATTTTTAAAATTAAATAGATATTTGTTGAGGCCTAAAATTGATGCTAGTGTAAACATCTTTGGATTTTTAAATCCAAACAGTTATTTTTAGGGGCCAAAAATTTATGTCCATGTGCTCATCATGGGATATTTGAATCCTAATGACTATTTTCCATGTCCTAAATTTGATACTTGCATGAATGTCCTATCCTGATTCCCATGTATTTTCCTTGTAATAAACAATTTCCTTTCACAATTTCTTTTGAAATTTTATTTAGGGCAGATTAATTTGAGAGTGATCCTTCAAGATTTTGTCTAAGATACTTTCCCAAAGAAAATACCCTTTGAGAAATGTGTTTTGGTCACCTTGTTAAAAAATGGTACTTCAGGATTTTTAACTTTAAACCACCTTCTCAAATAAATACATTTTGAAACTTTTAGATTGGTCTATTTTCCCAAAAAAATGATCTTTAAAATTCTTGCATTGGTCCCTTTGGAAAAGAAAAAATTCCCTTCAAAAAAAGTTTTTGGGACACTTTTCTATAAAAAAAAGACCTTTCAGGAAAACACATAGTATGCTTTGTTTGAAAAAGTGCCCTTGAATATTTCTATTTTGAACCATTTTACCATAGAATGACCCTTCAAAAAAATTGGTCAAATAATTTTCCCAAAATAAATGACCCTTAAGCTTTGAATGTGAATAAAATGTCTGAGAGAATTTACACAACCATTTTTGATGTGGATAATTTCTTTGAAAGAAATAGGTCTTCAAGTTTTTATTCCAAAACAATTTCCTTGAGAGAAATCTATCTTCATATTTTGCTTTAGACATTTTATCCAAAATAATTCATGCCTTCAAAAACTTTTCCTCAAACACTTTGTCCAAAATAATTCCAAATACTTATCCCAAAAACCCAAAATAAATAACCTGATGGAAATATTATCACTTAGCCCAAAAAGGGTCTAAAAGAATTGAAATTATCCAAATAAAAGGTTTTGCACATAACCATTTTATCCTACAAGATCTTCCAGACTTTTTCAAAAAATTGTTGTTTAACCTTCAATACTTTTGAACTTTGCTCACCTTGTCCATATGGGTATATATGTGGGCCAAAATTAAGCAATAGTTATTAAAGAAGAGTAAGTTGCATTTATGGTGTGAGTTAAATATATGGTGTTTTCACCATTTGGATATGATGTAACTCCATTACTCTATTTCTAGAAACATTATTGTTACAATTATATTGTTTATATTTCTCATAGTTACTAACCTAGTTTGGTACCAACACTTGTGCTTGGACTTGGTTTTCGTTCTAGTTTTGGCATGTTCCTTGGTTTTGGCTCTGATTTTGGTTCAATGAGGTTAACTTGATAATACCTTTGTTAATAAGGTATTTTTCAATTAGTAAACCTTTATCTATGATTTGTTTAAAAGTATGTACACAATGAAGCTCTAGACGATAGGATATCTTGTGCAAATTTTTAGTAAACACAATAACCAATTGTTTGTATGGTAAGATATGGGTGAAGAGAATATCAAGTTTTCTCCATATCTATAGATATCTCATAAAACTATCACTAAATTTCTATTTGTCTTTAGTCAAATATACCAATGAAATATCATGTTCTAGATTATAGGAGAATTGTTGCAGAAATTTGTATAAAAGGTCATCAAAATCAGATACAAAATTCTTTGGAAATTTTAGAAACCACTCTAAATCCTATCCTACTAGAATTTGAGGAAACAAAATGATTAGATAAATGTCTCTATAATCCACTAGATTACAATCAATAAATAATTATATCAAATGATCATTAGGGTCTCCTTTACCCATGTATTTATCAAATTTTGGTGGTTCATACCTTGTAGTAAATGGTATCTATAGATACTCCATGTTAAATGTGTATGAACACACATAATCTAACTTGAATTTCTTGGTCTACTTCCTTTCTTGAATCATGGAAATTTCATCCTTCATTTTCTAAAATTTTTGTGCCAAGAAACTAGATGGAACATGTGGCTAAGGTGGAGGCTAGGAGGTCAAAGGTGGATTACCTTGACTAGGGTACAATGGAGGAATGTTTTGTTGTGGAATGTTTGTTTGATGAGTGAACCAACCAAAAATATGCATCCATATATTGGGATGTGGCTATTGAAATTAGATGAATTGCGGTGCAATATTCTAGTTTCAATTTAGTATATATTGCTAATTTTAAGGGAATTACAGATACAATTGAAAGATATTTCTTAGAGTAAAGTATTATACCTAATAAGTTTGAATAGGGAATTATTGATGACTAGTTAAACCTGATTGATTAAGGGTAATTAATTTTAGATCAAGGACCTATCTTTGGATCCATGACACATGTTGAGCTAAAGGCAATTCTTGCCTAATTGTTATTTATTAGACAATGGTACCTCTTGGTTGCATGAACACCTATTTTTAAGTATATATTGGTTGGATGTTTATCATTTTTATTTCACTAATGGATATACATTATTTATTAGATAATGTTTTTTATTATAAAGGCATGTTATTCTATTATTGTAGAGGTACATTTGTCACTACCTGCTGAGGTGGAACATTTATTGCCCCATGTTGATGTGGTGTAATGGTCTACCTTTGATGTACTTATATATTAGATTATTATTGTTATTTTTTAATGTTTGTCACCACCTATTGAGGTGAAATAACATTTTTTAATTTTTTTAGGAAAATCATTAGTTGGCATTTGATTACTTAATCCTTATGGTTGCATGCTTGAAGAAGCAACTAGGTGAGAATTATAGGTAACTTGTTATGGTTGGGATGTAACATATTATGCCCCATAATATTATGAACCACTTATGGTATTAACTAAATGCACTTATTATTTCACACTATTTATTGGTATATTTAAACCATGTTGGCTTGGATTGGATGACACTTGCATGTTATCTACTATGTTTGTTATAGAATTATTAGTCACTTTTTCAATAGATGGGACATTGTACATGTCACTAACTAAAGTGATTTGTGAAATGGGTCTACCCAAATTATATTGACATGTAAATTTAATTAATACTCCTATTGAAAGAGATAACTCTATGAGTGGAGAATTTGACATGGCCATGGTATTAAAATTATGTGCTAGATTCAACTAGGTTTGATATGCTTGTTGCATTTGTATAAAGTGGTCCTCGATGAGGCATTTTAATTTTAAAATATTATTTGGGTCTTTTTAAAACATTGGCATAAGTGCTCAAGGATTTCTAGTAGAGTCTTGTTTAATGGTTTGGTTATAAGGCATGTTTAAAGGCACTCTAACTAGACTAGGCAAATTTTCATGGGAGATGTCTGCTATAAACTTGGCCCTTACCTCTATGGCTCAAACTAAGACCTTATCCTTGTTTTAAATCAAGTTATGATAATAAAAATAATGAATGTATGTTTATCAAATATTAATGTAATATGGTTGTTGTTGAACTTTTTATACAACCAATGGTACACTATCTAGATATAACATGGTTTACTCTGAATAGAGAGGCATATTAGACAAATAATGGGCTAACAGATCTTCACTTTGTTATCTATATTTATATGTTTAAGGAGGATAAGGATCCATCTTACATACCACATAATCACCATAGGTCTCTTGAAAAAAGTCATCATTCATGACTACATTATCATAATTTGGATTATACATGACTCCACTATGAGTGTAATGATACATATACAAATCAATGACTAATATTCCATGAATATATTCCTATAATTCAACAAACTCTTTAAAACTAAGGTATAAAGGACAAAAGGTCCAAATTTGGTCTAACTTGGTCTAATGAATGGATTTATTTGTCCATAAAGGTTACTGATAAACTTGGTAAAAATAATATAAAATCAAATGAGTAACATCAAATGTATTACACAAATGGTCAAGTGGATGAATAAGAACTAAATTCCAAACATAGGTAAAAAAGTCTTTAAAACAAGCTTAATCTAGGTCTAATGAAACTAAGGTTTCTAGGTATTTTGGGAACAAGGAACAAAAGCTAGGATCAAAAGGGAGATTTTTGGTCCTTTGGGAACAAAGTAAAAAATATAGACTTAAAAACAAAAAGGTTTAAATGGTAAAAGATTTAATTTAACAAAGTTAAAATACTTTGACTTAAACTAGGCATTAATATTTTAAACATAAAATTTATCACTTGGAAAGACATTGAACCTTAGGAATATGGAATATAGACCACTTCCTCAAATATAGGCACAAAAATAGTCTTTAAATGGAGTAAGGAATTAACCTAAGTTATAAAACCCAAAAGTGAAAATAAATGTCTAGGTCAAAATTATGCAAGGCATAGGCATAAACAAATCAAAGTTTGGATCTAAAATTTCCAAGGCTAATTTCAAACTTCATTTATAAGGCTAGACTTTTAAAAATAGAAAATAAGCTAGACAAGAATGAAAGACATGATGGTACTAGACATAGATCCAAAAGGCATGCATGGTTTTGATTTACAATTTGGACACAAGATAATAAATCTTTGAAATAATTTGAGCAATGTAATAACATTATCATGATCTAAAGATATGGAAAATTATTTGTTTCAATACTTTAAGGTACAAGACTTGGAATTAAATGGGTAGCTTAAAAATTTCACTTTCAAAAAAGTGACACTCATATACAAGTTTGACAAAATACCAAGGAAAAAGGTGTGATGTCAAATAGAAGGAATAAAACCTCTTCAAATAAAGGAGTGATGTGTAAACATGACTCATTTTTGGAAGAGGTATGACAAAGAAATATTTATAATTCAATACAATGTAAGTAAAAAGGACCAAATGATAAAAACACCTAAGTGTGATGTCCTAAATCCCAAAACTAATAAGGTTGCATCATACTATCAAATTCTATTTATATGATTTCTCTTGACTAGATTTTATGTTGTCAATCTAGAAATAAAAGTACTTTAAAATTCGGGTTTTATGCCCCCTATTTTCTCAAAAAAAAATTGATGGCATGAAACTTTGGGCTACTCACCTTGCATGAATATTATGTTCATGGTAAGTGGGGTTGTCTAAATTATCAATTTTGTTCGATTCTAAATGGTCCCATATGTGTGGAAAACACTAGGGCACAAAACATCATTTAGATCCACATTAACCAAATTGTTGTGTAAAGTTCTTGTCTTTTTCACAACCACTACATCCATCAATTGCTCAGTTTAGTATGATATTTGAGTTACCCCTAGAGTCTAAGGCCAAGTACCACTAACTGAGATTATTTAACTACTCAAACAAGTGTATTAATAGGTCACCCTCAATTTATATACCCCACCATGGAGTTGGGTTGAAACAACTCTGAAATATGGAGTCTTGGGTTAATGCTTCCCTAGAGAACTTGTGGGGAGGTCGTGAACCCACAAGTCAAAATGCATGAAATAAAGAAAGTGGAATGACTTTAGGGTCATTTTGAGGTCACCCAAATTACACAAATTTTAGGGAGGGCCTTATCAAATTTTATTTTATTATTTTAGACCAAAGTGAAAAATTCAAAAAGTGAGAATTTTTTATCACCCAAGTTACCTAAAGGGGATGGGGGAGAGAATACATGTGACACTCATTTTGCTAAACAAACACTTCAATAAACAAGCATAAAAAATGAAAACTCTAATAAATATTTAAATATACTCAGAGTTAATTTTTATGACACTAAATGAAATATATCATAAAGTTTGAACCCCTTGGCATTATGTTGAAAACTTTTTAAAAATGAAAAATAACTCAAGTAAAAATATTTTACAACACGAAATTCAAATGTGAATTTTGTAACATAGATTGTTTAAAATAATCTTTTCTTGGTCTTTGGGTCCTAAAAAATATGTTAGGGAGTAATTTTGTTCACAATAAAAACATAAGAGGGAAAATGACTTTTGAGTTTGAGCTCTCAAGTTTCAAAAAATTACACATAGTGAAAAACTATAGAAACATAGACCAATATCACCACTTTTCCTACAAAACTAAATCTATTAGAATAATATCACCAATTTCCTTCAAGATATAGGGTTAACACAAAATCATGACTATTATAGTAATATAAGTGAAATAATGTCAAAATTGTATAACTTGGCACAATATCACAATTCTCTCTTTGAAAAGAACTCAGTTAGTACCAAACCATCATGGCTAGGTAGTATCACCACTTATCACATAAAATCACCACTTATAAAGTGATATCATGACTTATCAAGAATGAAAATTTGTGATATTACCAATATCATAATTATGTTGTGTAAATAAAAAATAGTTAGTAAAATTATGGTGGTTAAGCATAATATCATGATAGTTAATACAAAATTGCATAACTTTTGAAAAATTCAAGACTATAAAAATAGCAATATATGTAATATCATTATTTCAAAGGGAAAAAATGTGATTGTATAGACCAAAATCATGATTCCTATCAAAATATCCATGAGCCTTCAATTTCCACTTTTTTTTATCAACAAGTTTCATTTTTGACATGAAAATTGTTACGAGGATGTCCTAGGATGCCTTGAGAACAAATTCATAGGGGCACGGGTCCCACCAGGTGTGCCATGCTATAAAAAGGAATATATAGAGGAGAGGTTATTATAGTTTTAGTCCAATAGAAAAATAAAAATAACACAATAAAATCCTAACACATGTATGATAGACACTAGGGATATCATAGGTAACGAGCACACATATGAAAACACAACTAGAACATAAAAGAAAAAATTATTTACCTTAATTAAATATCCAAATGGCTTGTTGATGTGGCTTGTTTAGTTTGTGCATCAATAATTATTTATTAATGAAGCTTTCTTTTCTCCACCTTTCCTTGTCATCTTGGCTTCACTGATTGGATTATGAATTTGTCATGGTAACACTACTTGAATGAAGCTTTATGGAGTAAATATTTCATAATAACATTAAGCTATTAA
The DNA here is from genome assembly GCA_037957365.1 of Torreya grandis. NCBI lineage: Eukaryota > Viridiplantae > Streptophyta > Pinopsida > Cupressales > Taxaceae > Torreya > Torreya grandis. The sequence goes on along the minus strand of JARHVA010005980.1, from coordinate 67,049 downwards.
ATCCTTATATATAAATAGGTATGTCTTGTATTTATAACCTCCAAAATTTAAATCTCACCCAAGGTGAGTTAAGGTTAAGTTTAAACATGGAATGGGTTCAAACTAACCCTAGATAAGTTGAGTCTAACTCTAGTTGAGTTAAAAGTTATCATGCAATTATGATTTTCAATTACTAGGCATGGCACTCAAATTAGATTTTTTGGAAGAGCTTAACAACTCATAAATATAATGATAAAAAGGCTTGATATTTTGATTTTTATATATTCATTAATTTAAAATGGATAATTCAACTAAAAATTTACTCTTGTTTAATTAGATTATTCATTTTGATTAGCATTTTAGCTCATTTGATATTTTATCAAGTGTCCCTCTTAATGGGTCCATAGGTCAAACTACCAGTTATTACGCCATAAGGTGATTGAGAGTGAATCCATGAAAGGTTATTAATTCATACTAGATAATACCCCAAATAGGGATACCTCAACATAATTTTGAACATTATACATGGCAAAAATTGGGATGTTTAGTGATTCCTAAGATTAATTTGTAATGTTTGGTAGGAATCAATCTAAAATTTGGTTGGAAGATATTTGTGGCCAGAGCTAGGTTTCTATAGTAAGATCCATACTTACAGGTTTTATGGATATTTTGAGGTCTAAGTTAAAGTGAAAAGCACCAAATTGAGTAGTGAGGGTCAAAAGGGCCAATTTTCCTACAAACCTCAGTCTAAACCAATAGAGGTTTAAAACAACCTTAATATTATAAATGAAAATGGAAATAATTAAATAAGGACATGAAGTATGTTTCATACCTTATTGAGTCATTAATACTCATAATCAAACCAAAAAGATACACTTTTAGGCATGTTTCTCCTTTAAACCTCATAGAATGCATGGTATGCCCATCAAAGGTCACCTTATTATGATAACATATTTCATGGGAATTCAAGACCATAGGTGATGTTAGGGGTGTGTCCCTACTACAAAATTTTGGCATTAATTTTTTTCTTATCCACCTATGCTTTATGAACCACCGTTAAGACGGTAAACAACTTAAACCCTTGTTAAGCCCTTATAAAGATTCCAATTACATAAATTGATTATTTAATTTCCCAAAATGGAAGTATTCAACCTATAAACAACCTTAATGACACATACAAATCCCATGGTCATCTTAATATTTTACTTAATAGTACAATTATAGGTACCGGTGTACAAAAAGGCTAAAACAACATGGTTGTAGGTGTTTCATTGATGGAAAAAGGTATAACATAGATTAAAATTGATGAAAAATGTATATTATTATTTAATAAAAGGTTAATCAACCTTAAAAACACCTATTTAGGCCTCATAATGTGTTTTACCAACTCTTCAAGTTGGAAACTTGTCCAAAATGTGAAGAAAATTCATTTTTGTAGTCTAAAAGGAGAGGCTGTAGGCCTATGAAGTTATTAAAAAGACCTATCCTCATGAGATTTAATTTAAAAAGTGTGTTTAACACCTAAGTTAACTTATTTCAAGCATCAAAACCTTAATATTTCCTTAAAAACACTTCAAATACCTCTCAAGCCTATACAAGCATCTAACCTACCTATCATCTATTTCATAATTCAACCATTCATATAAGATATCTGATCTTGAAATAGGGCATGAATCATGGTCTTGGAATGGGGATATTAAATCAAAAAAAATCTTGGGAATTTCATATGTGTGGGAGGAATGTGGAGCAAAATCTTACTTTCTCGACAAGGAGGCCTAATTAGAGAGAGAAAATGAGCTAAAAAGTGTACTTCCTCACACTAAAGTCATAAAACATGGCATGGAGATGTAAGGTGATACTAGGTCATTATTTATCTATTGACATTCATACATTCTTATACACAATTTGGTTTACCTATTTTGAGGGTTATAAGGAATTAGGCCAAATGAGACCTTTTAGAGAAAAATAACACATTCTAACTATTTGATGGCTCCAATTATCTTTTTACAGGTATATTATGATATTAAGAATCCATACATGGAGGGATTGTTTTTATTTGATGCAAAATCAAGTTTTCTCACCTTCTATGACATATTGTAAGAGGAAGAGTTCAAGTGATCAAACAAAAATGTCAATACATTGGATCTATTCAAAATGATTTTAAAGGTTGATTATAACATCATACACCACTTTGAGAATAAGAAAATATGAAGATATAACTATAAGAAGAATTAATTTTTTTTAAAGAGTCATCAACTACCTTAAGAAGACATTTTCCCTTACTTATGCCAAGTCAAGTAAAAAAGGTCAAAGATGCATTAAGAGACTTATAACATCACAAGTAAGGTCGAGAGGCCTCATAAATTGAAGAAAATAATTAAATTGAGGAATTGATGAAAACTTGAATAACTATTTTCATGGAAGAATACTTATTCATTAAGGAAGAAATGCAAGCTAGTATATATGGCATGCAAGCAAGGATATAGGATCTTCAATGGGTCAAACAAGACCAATCAATATTCAATACTTATTCAAGCCTTTCAAAAAATTATAGATCTAACTCCTATGCCAATTTTTTCAAATAAAGAGAAAGAGAATCTAGGAAACACATTGTAGTTTTAAAGGGTGTGAAGATAAAGTGAGTCATCCCTATTTTGGGCTACTTTGTCCCTCTCTCTTACTCTTTTATATTTGTATCTTCTATTACATAATTATCATAACAATTTTTTTGTGTTTTAGATATGATAAAAGGCTATCACAATTTTTTACTACACCCTTTGAAGAAATAAGAAGTTGGTTTCCTTCATTTTTAGGATGTTTTATGAAGTCTATTTTTGATTTCCATTGATATAACATTGTGAATCAATATCTTTCCTATGTTAATGTCTATTTTTTGTACCTTATTAAAACATATTTGAGTTTTTACAAGTCATACTAGGTGTCTAGGTTTAACTTCAATCCAAATTTGGAAGTGAATTCAACATTCTTTTTTTTCCTTCCATGCAAAGAGTGAGTTTTGTTAAGTCATTTGTATGAAACATTATTGTAGATGTCATAGATGTGAAGTGAATAGAATGTGTACATGATCATTTTATTCTTAAAATTGTGTTTATGATTCCATTTTCCTCAAAATTTCTCTTAATGTTGAAGAAAACTTCTCATTTTAGGATTATGAGAATCTATGGCATGAGTTGCAATTTGTGACAATTCTAATTTCCTGTGATGGAATAAAATTAGAGTGATGCAAGAAATTTCCATAATATTTATATGATTTGGGTGGTTGGAAGCCACCTTAATCCTAAATTCATGTATATATTTGTTTTTAATGATGGATTATTATCAGAATTTTAACTACAAACTATTCTAAATGAATATTTATAATGAAATCTAAGCTAAAGTGAATCATTAAAAAAGGGGGCAAAAGAGGAGAGGTATGGTAGAAAGAAGAAAATGATTGCAAGCTTCTATCTCAAACATTATGAAAAATTTCTAATTATCTTGAACATAAAGTAAATAATTTATTATGTAAAATAGTTTAAACTTAGATTGCACCATAAATCAGGCAAGCATCAGAAGGAATATAAAATCATAAGTAAGAACCAAGTTTACATTAAATGTTTTCCATTGTTAACATGAATAGAATTAGCACATCCAAATGTAGAGAAAATAAAATGAATCATACCTAAGATAATTTTAGTTAATCTATAATTATCACAGATTAACATCCTTATGATAAAAAAATATAGTTCAAAAATGCAAATAACCATTCAAATTTAAGATATCAACATGCAATTGAGAGATGTCATTGGCCTTCAACACACTATTCAGATAATCTTTGTAGAATTTTTCATTTGTATTAAATTCTCTATTGTATATAAGTTACTTAAAGTCTCCCCCATTTATGAAATAAGAAAAATACATTTTATAGAATACTAGGCTGCATACCTATCAGCCATATTGATAACAAATACAAAAATAAAGACAATTATCCTTTTTGTAAAGTTTATAGAATAAATATATTAAAACCCAATTAAAAAAAATAGTTTTCCTTTATCAATTTGAATTAATGAGAATCTCAAAGGATACATAGCTTTTCCACTGAACTATTGGGAACCTCCATTTAAAAACCAATGACTCTATTTGACAAGTGGCTGAGTATAAAAAAATAGTGAAATATGGCCAGAGGGCCAACTTTAGGTCTTCTTATATTTTGATGTGAAACATAAGCTGAGATAAATTTTGGTGTATATTATCTTAGCATAAATTTTTAAAAACCCATTTGACCATTTATCTTTTATCTATATTAAGATAGAGATATGGCTTCATCAAAATACCTATCAAGCTCTTTTGGACCTATAAAACTAGTCAAAATGCTTTGAAGGCCAACTTTGTATGATTGGAAATTTTGACGTTATATATCACATGGACTAACACTTTGTAAACATGGTACTTTATGAGGGTTAATAAACCCATTTGACCATTTTTCTTGAAGATATAACACATGTGAGATATGGTCTATTAAAAATGTCTACCAGGTTCTGTTTGAGCTCTCTGAAAATGGATATGGAAAAATAGTGAATATACATTGGAGGGAAATTTTCCACATTCATAAATTTTTATGAATTATGTCACATGATCTTAAAATTTGTTAACATGTTCCTTGCACGAGGGTTAACAAACTTAATTGACCATTTCATCTGAAGTTGTAACACATGAAAGCTATGGTCTCATGAAAATTCCTTATAAGTTCTATTTGAGTTCTATGAAAATAGCTAAGTATGGGGAAAATAGTGAAAATTCATTGAAGTACAACTTTATATGTCCATAAATTTTGATTCATTATGTCTCATGATCTCAAACATGGCTAACATGTTCCTTGCATGAGGGTTAACAAACTTAATTGACCATTTCATCTGAAGTTGTAGCACATGAAAGCTATGGTATCATGAAAATGCCTTATAAGTTCTATTTGAGTTCTATGAAAATAGCTAAGTATGGGAAAAATATTGAAAATGCATTGAAGGACAAATTTATATGTCCATAAATTTTGATTCATTATGTCTCATGATCTCAAACATGGCAAACATGTTCCTTGCATGAGGGTTAACAAACCTATTTGACCATTTCTCTTGAAACTATAATGCATGAGAGATATACCATGTTCAATATGCCCACAAGGATCTATTTACACTCCTATTTTTGCATCTATGCAACCATATTTGACATTCTGAAAACCATTGAATTTAAAATCATATGATTTATTCCATGGGATTAAATTTGACATTTGTGTGACCATCACATGACCTTGACAAGACTGTCATTGACATCTTGGAGATTGTCATTGATATCTCAAAGACTATAAAATTTAATCTTGTATATTTTTTTATGTGGGATTAAATTTGACATTCACATATTGTCATCCTTTTTTGGCCAAATTTGCATATTCACTAAGGCACCAAATTTACAGGGAATGAACTTAATACCAAAAGGAAATAACCTACTAAACCTTCTAACCCTGAGATATTTCCAAATACACCTATGAAATGTTGAAATGAGCCCATTTGCATGATTTTGCTTGATGTTTATATACTTTTCAAGAAAATAGTTTAAAATTGCTTGGAAGCTAACTTTGCATGTTTATAACTTTTGATGCGCTATGCTGCATGATCTCAAATTTTGCAAACACATTATTTATAAAAAGGTGAACAAACCCATTTGACCATTTTTCCTATGGTTGTATCACATGAGACATATCACTTCATCAAAATGCCTACCATGTTCTTTTTGGACTCCTTGAAAAAAATGGCTATGGGAAAATGACAGATTTTGTTTGAGAGACCAACTTTGAAGGCTAATAACTTTTGATATGGTTATGAAAAATACATAAAATTTGGGTCATATAAAATTGGCATAAATATAAACACACCTATATGACCAATTTTACTTGACCCAACCATATGTGTAAATGGTGATGTCAACAATGTATTTACTCATATTTTTCTACCACTTGACCAGAATATCTAGATAAACATAATGAAGGATGAGATGAAAAAGAAGCACTTCCATACATACTCTAGACACTCTTGACACCCCATAGAGTCTTTATAACCTATCCATATCCTTTTTATCAACATTTATTAGTATTATCTCCATGAAACATATGCTTTCCATTCATAGGGAAAATCATTGGTAAGATTAGGCAAATTAAAGTTCAATAATAAAAAGAGAATAAGCCATTTTAACAAATAAGATGATTTTCAAATTCCAATAACATTCAAATATGCCAAAATTTTAGTTTTAAGGTTTAAATCATCTCAAGGGTCCTAATTTTCAAGAAAATGGGGGTATGTTGGCCTCAAGAGAGTGTTAATTGCAACAAAAAGTGGTCATAAACAATGGTACATCACATTTATTTAATGTTTTCATGTGAAATCTAGTGAAACCATTATCCCTTCACCCTTTCCTTTAGTAAAAAATCAATAGTTAATAGGATTAGGATATAATCTAGTGGGGGCATCAAGTGAAAAAACACTCTATCTATATATTATCTTCACCTTAAAGTCACCAACACTTTGGAGAGATTCCATTGTTTTAATAGGAGTAGGAAGAGGCACACATTCTTACAAAGGTAATACTCTTTATTGATAATAGTTTTTGGCACGTCTAGTGAGACTGCATATTCCTTGGCATAGCTAAAATTTAGAGCTAGAGAAAAATATTTACAACACCATAGGACATTCATCATCTTAAACCAAAATATTTTTTGAATTTTAAGTAGAAGAACAACACAAGTTTCATGCCAAAGGTTACAACAAGATCTTCAATCAATGGTATTCATTTTGAATTTATTCATTTACCTTTAGATTATTATAAGAGAAAAATATTAATAAGAATAAAACCTTATCCTAGAAAATTATTTAAATTTCCTAATTAGCCCATTGTGTAAGACAATTCAATCCCCACTATGCAAATGGTAGTTCTTAGGAACCAATTTTTAATGTCATTCAATAGAGGAAGGCCATTGAATCCTACTCAGTATGATGACATATCAAATTTAGATCTTAAGAGCATACCTTACTTCTTATAATAATACCAAACCACACCTATTGAACACAATAAAGATGTATCCAACCTTTGCTCTATCCATAATGTTATCCAAGAGAATGTTGTTATCCATCTGATTGTTGCATCCTTCAAAGTAAAATCATTTTAATGGTATATACACCTTCCTTAAAACTCTATTTCTTGCTAGGATTACTTAGGTGTAGCCTTTTACATGAAACTTGAGGATAAATTTGATCACTTATCCCTAGTTGAACAACTCACAACCATTAAAAGGGTTCTCCATGAGTTCATGATTGATTTTAATCTTATGTTTGAAAAGAAGTATAATACGATACCTCTTATGATTAGGCCATCTCTAAAGTATTCCTTTTATATTTCCTAATATATTTAAATTATGATACTAGTGTCATGATTCAATTTATGGGTGGCACTATGCTTCCATATGCATATGAAGTGGTTATTATAGTAGAAAACAAATTGATTCAGGTTGGAAAGTTGGCACCTAGATCTCTTGTGCCCATATTTATATAAAAACATCTAATATATTCCCTTAAAATCCTTTAATGGATAAAATTCCATACCTCTAATCACAAATTAAAACCCCTCCTAGTCAATCAAGTGAGATTGAAAATATCAAGGAAATGTTAAAATCCTTTGGAAATGAATTAGTCCAATTAAAAAGGCAACAATACCAATATAATAGGCCATACCAAACACCTAATCAACATATCTATTAGACATTCAAAGAAAATAAACCTACTTATCAAGGCTTTAGATAGAAAAGACCTTCATATCAAACCAACAGATATGTCACGCAAGCCAAGCCTTATGATGCAGTTGATCCAAATGATCCCTCTTCATCAAAAGCCATTTCAATTATAATAACACAAAACTACATGATGTAAGAGTTAGGTTGGAATCCATATAATCTAAATGGTCTGTAGAATAAATATTTAGTGATTTAATCTATGGTGATTCCTCAAATGACCCAATAATAGGATTTTCATAAATAAAGTCAACAAAGTGAGTATTTGACACAACAGCACAAAGTTCATATTGGACTATGGAAAATTGATCCAAACTTTGTAAAATATCAAATTGATGATCATGTGGGTTTGAATTAGGTTGGTGAATCTAGAACTTTAAATAATGTGGTTGAAACCATCACTAGAGATAATTAAATGGACATTAGTGAGACTCAAGAGGTGGGTCATGTTACAAACATTACTAATACTTTTACTAAAGGTGTTAATTCTCAACTTATTTTCCCATCACCTCAAAAAAATCAGAATATGTATGTTTCTAAAAGTCACCAAGTTTCTCAAGTGTAATATCATCCAATTACTCCAAGAATGCAGCCAAAAATGAGGGTAAATCCTTTCAATATTGTTGACCACATGAAGAAGTATAATATAATCATGAGTATGTGGGATTCCTTAACAAACCTAGGAAAAAAATGTATGCTTATTCAGGAACATTCAACGCTCAAATTGTCTACTAAATTAGCTGAGAAAAAGAGTCTAGTTTTGGATAATTCCAATTAGTCTATGAAACAACAAGTAAAAAAGGTACATAAGGAGGTAAAAGTCGAAAAAAATGAGGTAAAACTAAATAAAAAAACCCCCTTTTATAACTCTTTAATTTTTTACATTACCTTAGTCCTTAATTCTATGGTTGAGAGTGGATCTAGTAGTATGGTGATGCATGAGAAAATTGTAGACAAGATGGGTTTGGCATATGAGACAAATAATAATGGTGTATTTTATTTAGATAAATACCAAAAAAATACTTTAGGAATTATCAATAATGTTAAATTAATGTTACATGTTTACAAAAAGATAACCATTTAGTAAGATTTAGTGGTGGTGGACCTACCTCCATATTTTATCATGTGTTTGTCATGAGATTTCAAATCAAAGATAGGTGTCTACCTCTCATCATATTGGACTTATCTCATGTTATGAACAAGGTATGGAACTAATGTCACAATTCACTCTGAACCTTATTCACACTTTCATTTGGGACCATATATGCAAAGTTTTGTGAATTCAAACTATGTCATCTCGAATGAGGTGGAAAAAAATCGTAAAGTAGAAGACAACTCACCTCTTAATGTAGCTCCTAATTTATTTTTTGATGATTGAGATTATTACTTGAACGAAAATGATCATTAAAAAATGATAGAATAATAGGGAATTGGTGTCTATTATCTTCATGAAAATGATGCACAAATTCCAACCATAGTCAAGGAAGATGAATCAAAGCATGGTCTTTGGAAGCTCTACTTTGACAGTTCATAGAACAAGCATGGTACTAGGGATGGAATGATTCTCATCTCACCCACTAAGCAAAGTTATTATTATTATTATTATTATTATTATTATTATTACTATTATTATTATTATTATTATTATTATTATTATTATTATTATTATTATTATTATTATTATTATTATTATTATTATTATTATTATTATTATTATTATTATTATTATTATATAGATTTTTCATTTGGATGTTCTAATAATGTATTAGAGTATGAATCTATATTCTAAGGTTTGCAATAGGCTAGGAATATGGGAATTAGCCTCATACAAGCTTGTGGTGATAATTAACTTATAGTTCACCAAGTGAGAGGACTAAATGTATGTAAGATTGATTTGATAAGGTATTATAAACATAGATTTGGGATCTCCTTGAGGACATTTATGCTTTTTATATCCAAGCAATACCAAAAGAGAGCAAAAAACATGCAGATGGATTGGATTTCATAAGATCTCAGTTTAACATTCTAGTTAATGTAAGGAATGAGAAAAATTAGTCACATATAAAAATTATGGTGAGGTCTTCTATTCTTGATAATCATGAAAATTGGCAAGTTTTAGTAGATGATAATTATATTGTTCACTTCTTGCAAGAGGAGGCTAAATTCTCTTCTAAAAATTAGTCAAAGGTCTTACAATAGTATGGTGATCATATTATCCAACTCAATTCCAAAAATATATTGAAAGGTCTATTCAATATTGAAAACATCTCCAATAGAGATGATGAGGTGAGTAAAGAAATTTTCATTGTCTACCGGGGAAGAATACTATGATAACATTGAGATCATAGAGGGAAATACTCTTAAACTTGGTGAAGTATGTTCTTCATTTCAAAAGGAGTAATTTTTTGATATATATATATAGAATTTATTGATATCTTTTCATGAAATTATATTTATTTTAATTAGTTTTATCCTATATCGAGTCAACACACCATTGAGCTAGAGGATGACACAAAATTTGTATGATAAATGCAAAGACTAATTAATCAAAAAATTGAGCCTTTGATGAGAACTAAACTTCATAAGCTAATTGAATCAACCATCATTTTCTCCATCAACCATTATACTTGGGTGGAAAGTCTTGTTTCTATAAGGAATAAAAATATAGAAATTATACATTATGTGGATTTCCATGATTTGAACAAGGCCTCTCTCAAAGATCATTATCCATTGCTATCAATGGAGTAAATATTGTAACTAGTAGTTGTTTCAGAAAGGTTCTCATTATTGGATGATTATAGTGGATATACAAAAATTATTGTGAATGAGGAAGATCAATTTAAGATAGCCTTCACTACTAAGTGGGGAAATTTTTCTTACAGGAAAATGCCATTCAGATTGTCCAATACTAACCTAATGTTCCAAAGAGCCATGGATATGGCATTTCAAGGTCTAATTAACATGTTTCTTCATATTTAATTTGATGGCATTATTGCATTTTAAAGGAATTTAAGTGAGCATATGATTCATCTCAAGGAAGTGTTTGAGAGATGTAGATAATATGGGGTGTCACTTAACCCCAAAAACTATGTGTTTTTGGTAAATAAAGGTAACCTACTTAGATATGTTGTTTTTAAACATGGTTTGGGTATTCATCCTGAATGGATAGATTCTATTCTTTCCTTATCTTTACCTAAACATAAGAAGACACTAAAAAAATTTGTTATCAAAATATATTTGATAATAAGATACATATATGTTTTTTCAACTTTTTCAAAGCCACTTATATCCATGCATAAGGAAAATTAGAAATTTTATTAGACCAAAGAGGGCATGAGGATTTTTAAGGATATCAAACAAGGAATATATAGTGTTCTTACCCTCATTAATCCTAATTTTCAAGGGATTATAGCTTGTGCACATAATTTCAATTATACTCATGTAACAAAATAAAAAAGACTTGGAATATCCCATATAATTATTCAATCTAAGATTTTAATAATAGGAGACAAGGTACACCTATGTAGAGAAACATGTAATTTCAATTATCATATTTCTTAATAAGTTTAGACACTCGATATCTAACAACATGATCTATATAATGGTTATTCATCCTATAAATAAGGAGTTCTTGTTAAACAAGGACATAAGTGACAATAGGGTAGGTTACATATCAAGAGTAATGGAGTATGAGGATGAGATAAAGGTGACAAAGGACATTATAGGCAAAGGATTATATGAACACCTAGCCTAAGACTTGAAAGAGAATAAAGAGAGAATTCTAATGTTGAATGATGAAGAAATTGCAGTTGATCATGCATCATCATCAATCTAGTTACTAGATATGGTAAGGTATCTCCAAGATTTTTTTTATCCTCCCAACTTAAGTGCATCAATGAGAATGTATTTTAGATTTCAGTCCATTCCTTTTCTCCTTATTGATGGAGTGTTTTTCAAGAAAGATATCAATGGCATGTTATTGAGGTGTGTAGAGTCAATCCAAGTAGAATGATTTATTGAGTAATTCAATGATGGATAAGTTGGAGGATACTTATTATCAAGTACAACAACCCTTAAGATCATGAATGGTGGGTATTATTGGCTAAAAGTTTTTAGAGTTTGCCATGTTTGGGTAAGAAAGTGCAAGATATGTGTAATGTTTATAGGAAAAGAAAGACTTGATACCTTAATATTCAACCTATTTCATTGGATCATCCCTTTATCCAATGGTGTTTTGAAATCATTGGCCTTATGAATCCACAATCAAGCTTGGGCCATAAGTTGATCCTTAGTTCCGTGGATTAATTCATAAGATGAATAGAGACGATGTATTTGAAGGAAGAAAATGAATCCAGTGTGTTAAATTTCTATGAATGTTTACTTACTAGTTTTATATTTCCCTCCATTATCATTTCATATAATTCCATGGCATTTGTGGGAGATAAGATCAATAAATTAGAAATTCAACAATGTGTATACCTCAACACTTCATCAAACTATTACTAATAAGGCAATGTTATTAATTATCCCACTAACATGAGCCTATTGAATATTATAAAGAGAGCCATTGAGTATAATCAAAGGACATGTAATTTAAATCCTAAGTTAGATTTATGGACTGATAAATTCACATATAAAAGGTCTATATCTAATTCACGATATAATCTTATCTATGGAAGAGAAACAAGGTTATCAATTTCACTTGAGATCCTTACTTTAAAAATAATGCATAAATTATAGTTGTTGTAAAATTAACCTATAGAGGTGAGTATTATAAAATTATGGAGCTAAAATAAATTAGAAATTAGTTTATGTTAGACATAGAAATGCATCAAGAACAAGTGAAGAGAACCTTTGATAAAGGAACATCTTCAAGAAGTTTCAAAGAAGGAGACTTGGTTCTCAAGTGGGATGAGGAAAGAGATAAAATAGGAAGCCACACCAAGTTTAAATCACTTTGGAGTTACCCTTTCATAATCTCTAGCTGAAAATCCCATAATGCTTTCCAACTTGCCAAGATAAATTGTCAAGATATTCTAATCCCAGTCAATAAGATACATCTAAAACATTGATTTTAAGAAATAAGCTATTTTGTACATAGTTATTGTATTTATTTTTCTAAAAGTGTTGTTTTAGAACATTATTTTTATTATGTTTTGGTGTTCAATATGTGATTATCTAGAACATATGTCTTTTTAGTTAGTTTCCCTTGTTTTGTGTGTCTTCCTTCACTTATTTTTGGAAGGAAAATAGTTATTTTATTTTGAATCAAAAGTTTTAATAAGTGGTCAAGGTTTGATCATGTTTATTATAGAGTTTAAGAGAGAATTCATGAGTCCAAATAATATTTAAATCTAATGGTTCATAATCATAGTAGGCATGCTTCCTAGTTGAGTCACCAAAATGTTGACACGTTTCACCTCTAAGGTCAAACTATCATCAATACAATTTAAAACCTTGTTTGTCATGCTTTTTTATTCTATTGATAATTATGTTGGTATTAATATTCCATTGGAATGGTTGAATTAATTTTTTTAAAGTATATTTTGAGGTAGATTTGATAAGTTTAAATTTTTATTCATCATAACTATGTGCATGTCTAATCACTCCATGACTTGTTTCAGTGAGTTTAAACTAATTAAAGTAGTTTATGGTGTATTTATATGTCTCATATCATGTTTCAAGGTCAATTTATGATTCAAAAATGGTAAAATAGGTTGGTTATATTCTTGACTAACATCGTAACCCAATTGGTTGAATTTTGGATCATTTGATGGCTTCCAAAGAAGGTTTTTCAAGATAATGGCAATCTAATACTATAACTAGGTTATGGTACACCTATCTAGACATGTATATGTCTTTTGAATACCTTTTTAATCATTTACATTAGTTATATTAAGTTATTATGGTAGTTTTACTGCTAAGAATGGATTTTTTGAGGTCGTTCAAACTTTTTTTCAAGGTGAAATTGACTTTCAATCATCTTAAGGACTTCTTTTATTCCATTTAAGTTCAAACCATCATTTGTAAAGTTTTTTAGAAGATAAAATGTATAAAACCCATTCATATCTCCCATTATCTTCTTTGACATCTTGAGGAAGATCAACAACTTTTGCTTAGTATGACCAGGAGAGAGAAGGTAAGTTAAAATATATTGGGAAATAATAGGTACCCTAATAACCTTAAATTTTATAGCATTAGTTTTTTAATTCATCTCCACATACATATGAAATTAAATTTAAATAATATTAAGGACTTATTTTATTATATTTAAGTTCAAATCCATCATTTTTACTGTTTTTTAGATGCTAAAATGTAGAAAACCCATTCATCTCTCCCATCAGCTTCTTTGGCAGCTCAAGGAAGGTCAATGATTTTTTCCTAGTATGACTAGGAGAGAGAAGTTAAGGTTAAAATATATTAGGAAATAACATGTGCCATAATGGCCTTAAATTTTTTAGCATTAGTTGTATGATTCATCTCCCTATGTATATTAACAATCATTAAGAATGTAACGGGGTCACTATGTCCTAGTCATCTAGATAGTGTCCAGGTTTTCCTATATTTCTTCACTTCAGAAATTGATGGAGAAAAATGATTATGGTGGGGTGATTTTAGGGTCAAATAGGACATACTAAATGTTTTATTAATTATGTACCTTATTTTTATAATGGTTTTATGGTAGAAAACCATTTGCCTATGTTGTTTATCAAATCTAATAGTTAGAAAGCATGTTGATTTCATGATTATCTTCATATTCGGGGGTTATAAAATTAACATCTTAGTCATGATGAATATATTATCTTATGACATCTCATATTCCTTCATTTTTGATTATGGATTCCTTGAGATTGCTTATAATGGGGTAGTCTTTTAGAAAGGTACAATCACCAAAGCATGAGTTCCTAATGTAAATGCTATTATTCAGGTCAACATAGGATCTTGGAAAGTATATAAAATGAATAGAAATATTGATCCATATTAAGAATGAAGTTCACATTAAATTCATTTTCTTATTCTCTCTTGAGACTCAAGAGATCACTCATAGGTCTAACTATAGTTCTTACTGCATGAATATCTCTAGGGACTTCAATGAACAAGGTGATGAATAATATGGTAAATGATAGTAAATAAAGAGGTGATAAAGATAATGAATGGTTTATGGAAGAGAATGAGGTAGTGTCACAACATTACTTTAGAATATCTATTATGTATAATGTTATTTTAGAGATAAAATATCTAATTAGACCTTATGAACCATAATGACACAGTTAGTTTTGTGTATCATGATCAAAAGAGACTTCAAAGGGACTGTGTACACCTAAAGATGAACTATAGAGGTGTAAAATGAACATTAAAGGTGATCAAAACCCATGGAGGGATGAGAATTTTCAAGGTAGCACCAATGTATAAATTGAAGGCATAAAAGAGGCATTGAGGCATATTTTAGCATTGTTTAAGGTTTGTTATCAAAGTTTAAGGTAACAAGATGTCTTCATTGTTTGCAAGTTGTGAGGTTGGTATACACATTATTCAAGTTCACGTATAGAATTTTCATGATAATGAGTTGTATTTTTACTATCTTTCACTCTTTAAACACCAAAAAATATTCCATTTATCCTTCTAAATAGATTAAGGTTGTTTAACAAAATTTAAGGTAAAGATCTTTCTTTGGTTTTATTCTAGTTAAGCCTTTCCATATCAAGTTGATGCTTCTCCAATTTAATATAAGGTGATGGAGATTTATTGAACATATTGATAGACATTTTTCATTTGACTCAAATTTACCATTCCTTTCTCTATCCATTTAAAGGCCAAAAAGACAATGTAATCACCTATAATAATACTATGAGTAATGATGATGTAATCAGGCTTGTTAGGAGCATGGGAGTGAATGTGTATATGAACTAATTAAATATACAAGGTATAAAATAACTAAATAATATCAAGGTAAATGTTCATATAATGTCCACATTAATCATTAACACCTACAATCATTCATCCATAGAACTCAATTAGGTCTATTTATGAGGAGCAAGATTATAAAGAATTAAGGAGAATATGTAAAAACATTATAGATATCACTGATATTATTATAATGTTTCCTTAGTCAAGAGGATACATTCTATAACTTTTATGTCTTCAAGTTCTTTATTTTAAGACTACACAGGCTTTTGGAGTGTATGAAGATTATGTTTAATGATTATGCATGGAGGTTTATGTTATAAATAGGTAATCTAGGTGTATGATGTAATGGAACTAAAGGAGAGTTTGAATAAATAAAAAAGTGATATAAAATGGAAGCTTTTCTTAATTATATCCAAAAACTCAATTACCACCTATAGTTAAGGTATGAGAGGAAACACGAAGAATAATAGAACATGGATGTTGAAAGATAAAATATTTAAGGTTTGAAAATATCTAATTAGTATTGAAACCTATGAGAATGCCATTTAATGGTATTAGAAGTGATAAGTTTCCTATTCAATGATAAAAACCCCAAGGTGACATCTAAAAGTCTATAATTCTCCTACATGCCTAGACACTCTCACACAAGCTTGTACGTATAGAATTATATAAAAGTTTGTCTCCTATAAATACATATAAGTATAAGGGCTTTGAAATAAGTGTGGGGACACATTAATTCTTTCAAAAATATTAAGAAATACCAAGATTTTGTAGATAGTTTTTATTCCAAATTATAGTCAAGACACTTCAAGGACACTAATAATGCTATTGAAGCATATGATGACTTGGGAGAGATTTTAAGATAATTTGCACATTGTGATAAGGAACATGTGAATATGCAGGTGATTGGAGTCAAATTAAACCAAAGAGACCTTTAAAATGACCTGAGATGATGGTTAAAGCCTTACAATTCAACCCCTATAGTCACATACAACCAAGGTAATCTTGGATTATAGTAAAGTATACTTGAGTATATTGAAAGGTTTCATATGAGAAAAATTTCCTTAGTCAAAGCCATTATAGGCCAAAAAATTAGGGAAGATACCTATAACTAGTCAATGCACTATGAGGATTGATTATGCATAGTCTCTATGGGTTAAATGGCCTTCTCTAACCAAATTAAAATTTTCAAGTGATTTGAGTGAGTAAAATACATACAAGTTTTATGGAGTTTTTGAGGTCTTAGTTAGAGTGAAAATCACCAAATCTAGCAGCTAGGGTCAAAATGGCCAATTTGCTTACAAAATATCAATCTCAACCAATGTAGGTTTATAGTAGTATTGAGGGTGAAATGAAAATGTAAATTATTATATAAGGACATGAATAATTTTTTATACTTTCTTGATGAATTAACACTCCAAACCAAACCAAAAAGGTGCACTTTCAAGCATGTTTCACTTTTGAACCTCACAAAATGCATGGTATGTCCATTAAAGGTCACTTTCTTAAGATCATATATTTCATGGAATTTTACATGGAAAATTGATCCCATTGGTAATGTTATGTGGTTTTCCATATTAAAAATTCCTAGCATTAGTTTTTGGTTTAACCCCTTTTGCTTTATGAACCATCGTTGAGACAGTAAACTGCTTAAACCCTTGGTAAACCCTTTTAAAGGACATGATTAAGTAAATTGATTATTTAAGTAACAAAAATGGAATTATGAAACCTATAAACAAATTTTATGGTCTCTATAGGTCCCATGAACATCTAAATATGGTATCTGATAATACATTTGTAGGTACAAGTGTACTGAATAGGTTGAAAAACATGGTTGTAGATGTTTTATTGGTGCAAAAAGGTATGAAATGGCTTCCAAACCATGAAAAAAGGTATATTGTGACTTCATAAGGGTTAATAAACTTTTAAAACTCATATTTAGGCCTCATAAGGAGTTATACTAGCTCTATAAGTTGATAATTTGTCCAAAATGTGAAGAAAACTCAATTTTGCAAGCTAAAAGGAGAGGTTGTAGGCCTATGAAATTAATAAAAAGTAATATAATCATGAGATTTAATTATTAAATGGTTTTTAATACCTTAATTAATCTATTTTAGTCATAAAAACATGAAAATTTTATGAAAAACACTTCAAATGCCTTTCAAGCCTATATATGCATCTAGACTAGGGTTTTTGGCCATTTCATTCTTCACCCATCCATAAAAGGTATCATGAATTGAAATTTGACATGAATAATGGTATTTTAATGGAGAAATTGAATAAAACTTTCCCTATGAGTTACACATTTTTGGGAGTCTTAGGGAGCAAAATCATAGTTTCTAGGCAAGGGGGCCTAATTAGTCCTAACTAGAGAGAGAAAATGAACTAAAAATGTACTTCCACTCATATTTAGGTCCTAAAACATGGAAAGGATCTTTAAGGTGATATTTTATCCTCATAGATATCATTATTTCTCTAGTACCATCCATACATTATTCCAAACAAGGAGGTTTACCTATTTTAAGGACTAAAAGGAATGAGGTCAAATGAGACTTTTCCGAGAAAAATCACATATTTTAAAATATTTGATGGATCTAATTACATTTGTATAGGTTTATTATGATTTTTAGAATACATAAATGTAATAAAATTTCTTTATTCAAGGCAAAGTCAAATTTTCTCAACTTTTACACCATATTGCAAGAGGAGTTCAAATGATCAAACAACCAAGTTAATACATAGGATCTATTCAACATGGTTATCAAGGTTGATTCTCAACTTATATCCCACTTGGATAACAATAAAATATCAATATATAGTGCAAGAATATGTAAAATGTTTGAAATATTCATCAAGTACCTTAGTAAGACCTTCTCCCTTTCCTATGCCAAGTCAAGTAGAAAAGGTCAAAGATGCATTAAGAGACCTCTAAAAACCCAAGTAAGGTGTAAATACCTCATAAATTTATGAGGATAATAATTCAATTGAGGAATTTATGAATACTTTCAGACCAATTTTCATGGAAGAATACTTATTCATCAAGGGAGACATTTAAATTAGTATATAAGGTATGCAAGCAAGGATATAGGCTCTTTAATGGGCCAAACAAGACCAATAAATTCTCAAGATATTTTTAATCCTTCCAAAAAATGCTAGATATAACTCCTAAACCACTTTTGAAAAATAAATAGAGAAATAATCTAGGAAACACTACGTAGAATTTGAAGGGTGTGAAGATAAAGTGAGTCATCCCTATTTTGGAACTGCTTTGTCTCCCCTCTCCTACTCTTTTCTATTTGTATCTTATTTTCCAATATTATAATATCACTTTATTTTTGATTTAGCTATGATGAAAGGATATCAAAAAAATTTACCACACCTTTTGAATAAATGAGACACTGGTTTCAACCATTTTAAGGATGTTGTGTGAATTATATGTGTGATTTCCATTTATATAGCATTGTGAATAAGTATATTTATTATGTTAATGTCTAGTTTTTGTACATTATTACAATGTATTTGAGTTAATATAGGTCATAATAAGTGTCTATTTTTAACTTTAGTCTGAACATGGAAGTGAATTCAATAATCTTTCATTTCTTCCATACAAAAACGGTTGTTAAGTCCTTTGTACTAAACACTAATGTAGAAGTCATATACCTAAAGTGAATAGAAAGTTTACAACATACTTTACTTCTTAATATTTTTAATTACAATAAAAAGTGTTTATAAACATTGCTTCATAACCTTTCTTTCAATTTATCATGTCAATTCTAATTTAAGCATTATCCCTTCATCCTTTCCCTTAGTTCAAAATCAATAGTTAGTAGGATTAGAATCAAATTTGGTGAGTGCATCAAGAGAAATATCCCTCTATCTTGATATTTTATCCACCTCAAAGTCACCCACACTTTGGAAATATTCCATTATTTGATTAGGAGTGGGAAGAAGCACACATTCTCACAAGAGTAACACTTTTTATTGACAACAAGATTGTCAAGGGAAAATTGGTGTAAGTGTTAATATTTTTAGGTCCCCAAACCTAATCAATCTTTGAAATCCCAAATAGGTATTGGGGATTTTTATTTCCAATGTTCATTTTATAGTTAAAACTTTAGTTCTAGATAGGTTTGGAATCATGGGCTGATTTTTTTCTTTGTTAATCAGAGTAAATACTTTGATTAGTTATTTAATAGTCATTTCATTCATTTACTTTTCTACTTAGGATTCAAAGCATGACTAGGTCTATGTTTGTCAATTAGTGGGTGATCCTTCATTAATCAGGGAAATAGTCCCAATTAGATCATTGAATTTTACTTGGCCTTCTTACAATGATTTTTGAGATTTATTCTACCCAAACTACCAATATTTCCCATAGTTTTTTGATGGGATAGAAACTATAATGTCCCTATTTTAGTAGCTAAGCTTACTCAGTTTCTAGCAAGCTTACTATTTGTAGTAAGCTATTAGGATGCAACGGAGGTTAGTTTTGATGATTGGATTTGATGTTCCTTGTTGAGATCTTTTTGGCAAGCTATCGCTCACACCATTTGGAGTCTGGTTACTAGTATTTTTGGGGGCCTGAAGTGCTGCAAAAGGGTAACTTTTAACCCAGCTAAAAGACATTGAGTGTCACTTTAAACATTTACTTTATAAGGGACTGTTGCACATACTTTATAAAAAATTTCTCAAGTGAGTTGAGTTTCCCCTTTGAGAAAGGATAAAGGGGAGTGCTTGTGGCTTCTTTAAGGGGAGGTTGGATAAGAAGAAAAGAATTATTGCATTTGGAACTTATTTGGGCCTTTGAGAACATCCTTCTCATTTGTAGCACTTTAGACATCAATCCTTGGGGTTGGTCTTTAGAGTTTGTGCTATCAGCCACTATAGAAGCTACATCACTATATCTGTTGTGCCACTATAGCAACCGTATCACTGTAGCAACCATACCACTATAGCAGCACATCACTGTAGCAGCAAGATCACTGTAGTAGTTGTATATAGCCAGGTGAGTCCATAATTTCTACAAAGTCTAAAGTTTTCAAAGTCCATAGTTTATTTCTTGTAGCGTTTATAGATTTCTACCTATCGAGTTTGTAGTTTTTGCATAGTCTATAGTTTTTGCCTACAAAGTCTGTAGTTCCTTGCCTATAGAGTCTATAGATTTTTGCCTATCGATTTCATATTTTTTTGTAGAGTCCATAGATTTAAGCCTACAGAGTCCATAGATTTAAGCCTATAGAGTCCACAGATTTAAGCCTACAGATTTTATAGTTTTAAGCCTGTAGAGTCCATAGATTTAAGCCTATAGAGTCCATAGTTTTTAGCCTGTGGAGTTCATAGATTTCAAGCCTGTAGAGTCTGTAATTTTCAGCCTATAGAGTCTGTAGATTTCAAGCCTATGGAGTTCATAGATCTTAGATTGTAGAGTCTATATATTTGGCTATAGAGTTCATATTTTAGTGGGTCAGAGAATGAATAAAGCACCTTTGGCACATGCCAAGATATCTGCTTGAAATCATGTTCATATGATTCTGAGAGGAGATTTAGTGAAGTCACCAAGTGACTAGCATTGTACTCATTTACTCATTTTATAACTAATACAAATATAGTGTGTTAACTATTTTAGATGTGTGTACCTATGCCTATAATTTTATATTTATGTTACATGCATTGGTATTTATAAGACAAAAAAAAGTAATTTTGGCAAATCTACCAAAGTCATAAAGAGCCTGTTGGATTAGCTTGGGTGCAACCAAGGTGCCCATTACAGTGGTATCAGAGCCTATTTTCCTACCATCCAATGAGGTTTCATGCATCCCACACATCAATACTTCTTGAGGAGAAACCAAACAAACCCAGACTTACAAGTTTTTTCAAAAATTGAAGAGGGTGAGCCCTTTTCAGCACTACCCATGGGTGACTAAGATGGGGAAGGGGGAGAGCCCAACACTAGGATGATACTTATTGATCTTACTAGGGGGAAAATGGATATATGGACCGCATTATAGTAGATGGATCTAGCAATTATGCAACACCTGACTAGAGCATATCAAGGCAATAATGCCAACTAGGGTAATAATGCTAACTAGGTAGGTGGACTGGGTAATGGAGGTAATGGAGATGCATCAATTAATAGAGGAGCCTATACATACGCTATAGTATGGTCTTCTATAAGGCCACTCATGCCATAATTCCCTCTGAGATAGAATGACCAAGATAATGCTAGCCCTACATAGCAGGAGGTATAGGACCCAATACTAGAGGATAGGAGAAATGTTGGGCCAAATTTTCAAGGTGAAATGTCCTTCAAGGAGTATATGGATGTTAGACTCAAGCATATGCCCATGAGAGGGAATAGGCAAAAATATTATGAGATGAGGAAAATGTTGGGAAAGTTTTCCATTGCATACTATGACGGTATAGGGAAGACTTCAGCCCGAACATGGGTCTAAAAATTAGACACTTAATTCTAGCTTAATCCCATGCCTGATGAGGATGTGATTAAGTATGCTGCATTGCACTTGGATGGGAGTGCCCATGAGTGGTGGCACCATGGTATGGTCATGCTTGGCCATAGCTAGATAGATACTTACGAAGAGTTTATGGAGAGGCTCATTGATAGATTTGATACTAAGGACCCAGAATTGCATTTCAAAGAGCTAGCTCAACTCAAACAGTGGGGTTCTATGGAGGCCTATATCACTAAGTTCTAAAAGCTGGTAGTATTGGTGATGGATATATCAGAAAGAAGATTGGTTATTCTTTTCATAGATGGGGTTTTTGATCCCTTGCGAGGGTAGGTAAAGGGACACAACCCCTCTTCTCTACAAGAGGCTATTAAGAAAGCAAGAGACCTATAATCTTCTTCCTACAAGAGTAAACTCCACTCTAAAGACTCTCATTTTAGGAAGGATAAGGAAATGAAGACATTTTAGAAGGACCCTCAGTGGCCTAAGGGGGAAACTAAAGGGTTGGACAATGATACCCTCAATAAACTCAGGAAGAAAAAACTATGTTTTCATTATAGGGAGTCATGGAGTCTTTCCCATGAATGTCCACTTAAGGCAAAGGCTAAGCCCATGGAGTAATTCTCAGTAGATGAATTGCCTTTTAAAGACAAGGGGAAACATTAAGATGTAGATTCTAGTTAGGGTGATAGCACTGCTGAGGAGAGTCTGGATGATGAGAAGTCTCTTACTTAGTTGCCAGGCATCTAGAAGGCCATCACCTTTAAGGTCAGAGGGATGATTTAGGGGCAACACATGGTTTCGTTGATCAACACAAGGGTAATGCATAATTTCATCGATGCAAAGCTAGTGGCCAAGAGAGGCCTTTAGATTGAAGAGCATGCAGGGTTCAGAGTCATGGTGGCCAATGGCCACAATCTATTATGCACCTAGAAGATTACAAAACTATGCATCAAATTGGGAAGAGATTATGAGTTGGAGGATGATTTCTTTGTAGTTGACATGGGCAATTATGATGTCATCTTGGGAATGACATGGATGGCTCCTCTAGTAGAATTCACTTTCAATTTGGCTAGGTTGGAGATGAGGTTTGAGCATCAGGGTAGGAAGGTGGTGCTATAAGGTTTACCTAATGGGGGGCTTAGGGTGGTATCCTTGAAAAGGATGGAATGGTTTTTCAGACATGATGATGTCGAGTTGGTAGCTAAATGTTTGATCATGCCTATGCCTAAATAGCAATAGGTAAAAAGCTATCACCCAGATGTATAGGAGATCATTTCTAGGCATGATAAGGTGTTTGGTAGCATTCCCCATGGGGTTCCTCTCGAGAGGGGTATAGAGCATGTTGTCGAGCTAGAGGAGGGGGCTAAACCAGTCATCATCACACCCTACTATGATCCAAAAAAGCACAAGGATGAAATAGATAAGTTAATAAAGGAGATATTGGAGATGGGGCATATTAGGCCCAATAAAATCCCCTTTGCTTTAGTAGTTATTTTGGTAAAGAAGAAGGATGGAACAATACATATGTGTATTGACTATAGAGCTCTCAATAAGAAGACAATTAAGAATAGGTACCCCATCCCTAGGATTGATGAGCTAATTGATGAGCTGCATGGAGCACGATATTTCTCTAAGATAGAATTATTTTCAGGATACCATTAGATCAAGATGCAAGTAGAGGACATAGAAAAAGCTACCTTCTAGTGTCACTACAGGCACTTTGAGTTTTTGGTTATGCTATTTGGGTTAACAAATGCTCCAGCTACCTTCTAGAGTTGTATGAATCAAGTGTTTAGAGGGAAGCTCTAAATATTTGTATTGATCTTCTTTGATGACAACCTAGTATTTAGTAGGAAGTGGGATGGGCACCTATAGAAATTAGAGGAGGTGTTGGTCATGTTGGAGGAGTCACTATATGCTAAGGAATCAGAGTGCGAGTTTAGCATGACCAAGTTACTCTACCTCAGCCAAATTATTAGTGTTGAAGGAGTTTAGGTGGATCCAAAAAAGATTAAGGTGGTGGTTGATTGGCCCACTCCAACCAGCCTTACACAACTCAAAGGATTTTTAATATTATGTGGTTTTTATAGGAGATTTGTGAAGGGATTTTCACAGACTATAGCACCATTAATAGACCTCACCAAGAAGGGGGCTTTTGCATGGATAGAGGTAGTGCAACAATGTTTTAAACATTTCAAGTGGGTGATGTCTTCATTTTTGGTTCTAGCCCTACCCAACTTCATGAAGCCTTTTGAGTTGCATTTTGATGCATCAAGTGATGGGGTTGGAGTAGTATTGATGCAAGAGAAGCACCCCATTGCTTTTGAGAATAGGAAGCTCTAAGTGGTGGAGATGAGCTATTCTATTTATGATCAAGAAATGTTAGCCATCATGCATGCCTTGGCCAAATTCTAATCCTACTTGGTTGGAGGGATGTTTGTGATCAAGATGGATCACAACATAAAGTATTTCATGGGTCAGCGAGACTTGAATGACAGGCAACAGAAGTGGGTCACTAAATTGCAAGCTTATGACTTTGACATTGAGTTTTTCAAAGGAAAGAAGAATGTAGTAGCTGATGCCTTATCCAAAAGAACCCACATTTTTGCTCTTGTAGAGATTTTAAGAGACTCGCAGGCTAAGATTATAATAGAATATGTTAGGGATGCTTGGGATTCAGGACTAGTTTTAGGCACTATACAAGATGATCATTATGAGGTGATAGATGGATTGATCAAGTTTTAGGATAGAATTTATTTGATTCCATCATCACCCTTAAGAGAGATGATACTGAGGGAATTTCATGATGCACCTACGTCTGGGTATCTGGGGGTCTTCAAGACCTACAGGTAGATCTTAGAGTGGTTCTCATGGAGAGGGCTCAAGGATGATGTTTAGAGGCATGTCAGGGAATGTGTGGTTTATCAATAGAATAAGGAAGAGCACACATTTCTTGCTGGTTTACTACAGCCCTTACCCATTCCAGACCGAAAGTGGGAAAGCATTTCTATGGACTTCATCACTGGCATACCCTGAGTGCAGGGAAGAGATTGCATTTATGTGGTGGTAGATAGATTGATGAAGTTTGCTCACTTCTTTGCTATTCCATCTACGCATATAGTAGGTCAAGTGGTAGATGTGTTGTTCAAGGAGGTTTTTAGGCTGCATGAGTTACCAATATTTATTGTCAGTGATAGGGATAACAAGTTCATGAGAACTTTTTGGTAGGAGTTGTTTAGGCTGTGTGGTACAGACCTTACACCTAGTATGAGCTACCATCCACAGATAGATGGGTATACAAAGATAGTAAATAAATGGGTGGAGGGTTATTATGGAACTATGTGAATGCACAATAGAGATCCTGGGTTAAATGGTTACACATGGGGGAGTATTGTTACAATACCATGCATCACATGACCATCAAGATGACTCCATTTATGGCATTATATGGGTATGAAGCTCCAAGCTTCATGGATATGGCTTTGGGGGATAGCAGAGTGCCCAAAGATAAAGACCTATTTAAGGATAGCCAAGATATTTTGAGACTAATCAAAGAGAAAATATGGCAAGCCCAAAATTAGTAGAAGTTGTATGCTGATCAGCATAAGGTAGAGTGCAGTTCCAAGGTAGGGGACATGGTGTATTTGAGGCTACATCCATATAGGTAGTCATCACTCAAGAAGAGTGAAGTAGAGAAGCTTAAGCTTAGATGTTATGGCCCCTATAGGGTGATTCAAAGAATGGGTGAAGTCACTTATGAACTTGAGCTTCTAAAGGGCAGTCGAGCGTACAATGTATTCCATGTGTCTAGACCTAAAAGGGCCATTGGTTAGGGTGTAGTGCGTACTATAGATTTACCCCCATTGGATGAGGAAGGGAGGCTCGTGTTATATCCTAAGGCTATTCTAGACACTAGAGAGAGGAAACTCAAAAATAGGATAGTGAAGGAGTATTTGGTCAGTTGGAAAGACCTGCTGGAAGAGGATGCTACATGGGAAAGTGAGCAAGTTATTCAACAGGCTAGGCTGAGATTGCTTGAGGACAAGCAAATTCAAGGGGGCCAGATTGTAATGTCCCCATTTTAGTGGTTGGGCTTACTCAATTTCTAGCATGCTTACTATTTGTAGTAAGCTATTAGGATGCAATAGAGGTTAGTTTTGATGATTGGATTTGATGCTCCTTATTGAGAGCTTTCCGACAAGCTATCACTCACACCATTCAGAGTCTAGTTGCTAGTATTTTTTGGGGCCTAAAGTACTACAAAAGGGTAACTTTTAACCTAGTTGAAATACATTGAGTGTCACTTTAAAATTTTACTTTATAAGGGACTGTTGCACATCCTTTATCCCACATTGCTCAAGTGAGTTGAGTTTCCCCTTAGAGAAAGGATAAAGGGGAGTGCTTGTGGATTCTTTAAGGGGAGGTTGGATAAGAATAAAAGAATTGTTTTATTTGTAGCTTATTTGGGCATTTGAGAATATCCTTCTCATTTGTAGCACTCAAGACATCAATCCTTGGGGTTAGTCTCTGGAGTTTGAGCTCTTAGCCACTGTAGCAGCCATGTCACTATAGCCATTGTGCCACTGTAGCAACCATACTGCTATAGCAGCACATCACTGTAGGAGCAAGATCATTGTAGCAATTTTATACAGCTAGGTGAGTCCATAGTTTTTGCAAAGTCTAAAGTTTATGCATACAGAGTCCGTAGTTTCTTACCTACAGAGTCTGTAGATTTTTGCCTATTGAGTTCATAGTTTTTTGCATAGTCTGTAGTTTTTGCCTATAGAGTCCATAGTTCCTTGCTTGTAGAGTCTGTAGATTTCTACCTGTTGAGTTTGTATTTTTCTACATAGTCCATAGATTTAAGCCTATATAGTCCATAGATTTAAGCCTGTAGAGTCCATAGATTTAAACCTGTAGAGTCCGTAGCTTTAAGCCTGCAAAGTCTGTAGATTTAAGCCTATAGAGTCCATAGTTTTTAGCCTATGAGGTCCATAGATTTCAAGCCTATAGAGTTCATAGTTTTTAGCCTATAGAGTCCATAGATTTTAGCCTATAGAGTCTATAGATTTCAAGCCTATGGAGTTCATAGAACTCAGCCTATAGAGTCTGTAGATTTGGCTATAGAGTTTGTAGTTCAGTGGGTCAGAGAATGAATGAAGCGCCTTTGGCATGTGCCAGGATATCTGCTTGAAATCATGTTCATATGATTCTGAGAGGAGATTTAGTGAAGTCACCAAGTGACTGGCATTGTACTCATCTACTCATTTTGTAACTAATACAAATATAGTGTGTTAGCTATTTTAGCTATGTGTACCTATGCCTAAAATTCTATATTTATGTTACATGCATTGGTCTTTGTAAAGTAAAAAAAATTAATTTTAGGAAATCTACCAGAGTCATAAAGAGCCTATTGGATTAGCTTGGGTACAACCAGGGTGCCCATTATAGAAACCTTAACTAGGTTGGGAGTCATCCCCTCATTTGTCTCCCTATGATAATCATGGATGAATCCTTGATTAGGTTAGGGACATCCCCAATCATGTTTTCCTTTATTAATTATGGGCCAAGTGTCTACTAGGTCAGTGAAGATCTCAAGGTACCTATGTTCCCTCAACTTAAGCCTTTAGTAATATGGGTTCTACCCCCTCAAATCCATGATGGAATGTTTATTAGGATTTATCCCCTTCAAACCATTATTATAACACAATAAGCCCACAAAAATTCCTGATAGTGATAATTGGGGATCCCAATCTTGAATAGGTCCCCCCTTGAACTTAAATTTTCACACTAAAAACACATGAAAAATAGTTTGAAAACATATAATTGTCTTATAGTATGTTAAAAAATCCCCTAGTGTTATTCATGTTTTAAAATCTTATTAGCACTAAGATTTAAAAATATGAAATGTAATATTAAAATATACTATTTGCCTAATATAAATCCTATATATGTATATAGGCAGTCATTTTTAACCTACCTTTAATTATTTAATGATAACTCCATCATCTAGTGTCAAAAACTCAAGCAAGTAATATTGATAAAAAGTTGGTTTTGACCCAAGCACTATGGTGTTATTCATTTTGCTGAATTCCTCCTATAAAAATGTTGTATTCTAGATTTTTAAATCACCTTTTTACTTGTCATTGGTCTTGTTTTGTAGGTGAATAATGAAATTCATGGTAATGTGAAGAGGTATCTTAGGCATTAATGGCAATGGTTGAAGCATTTTTGAGGGAAAATCTCACCCATGAAAGGCCAATTTCTATATAATGGTTCATTTTCATGAAAAAATGGTTGCATTTTCTTCTACACACGAGATTTCAAGCTATATCATTTTAATTTTCTATTTTATTATTTTATTTTCTCTCACTCAACTCTTCTCCTACCATTATGATGAAAAAATTTAGGGAGAATGATTGAAATTAACTTTGATTTATTATCAAAATAATTATTTATTTATTAATACAAACTTGGGATTATTTTCTTTCCACTTTAACATGTATACCATGGTTGTGGCTATCTTTATTTTTTGTACTCTTCCTACAAGTGTAGATTGACTCTACATTTGATTGTACAAACACTTACTGGATGAGGCACTAATTTATGGATGGCATTCAATCATGAAATTGAATTTGTCAGCTTTATTATAGGTTTTTATTCTCTTTACCTTTTCTCTCTTTTATCTATTTTAATCATTTGTTATCTTAGGCTTTATAAACAATCTATTTTTATCATTTTTAATCAGTTGTTAGCTTAGGGTTTATAGGCAATCTATTTTTATCATTCATCTTGAGTACTTAATGTATTTTTAATTTTATATTATTTCATTTTTGAATGTTAAAATGATGGAATTAACATACTAAAATAAATTATAAACACAATAAAATACTTAAAATGATTTGATTTGAAATTGGGAAAAACCATAATGAATTCTTGTTTATCTATTTTCAACACCTTACACAAAACTTAATCAAACAAAACAATAGATTTATAATATTGTGTTACATTGTTAAAGCAACAAAAATAAATTAAAATGGATTTTATAAGTCTATAATAGGTCAACCAACAAAGGCTTATTGAAATGGAATTGTCATAGAGAGCCACTGAGTGAAGATCAATACACCTAAACTAGGTAGATATAAACCTTGGGGAGATTACCCAAAATATCATTTCAAGAGTGGTGACATGAGAGACAAGCCTAGAACATTCGTATATGCCAAAACACATCTCAATAGAAATGGTGATAAAATGAGGGCCACTTAATAAAAAATGTAAATATAAAACTTTAGTAGAAAATTCTAAATTTGAACACTTTGAAGCATCACCCATGCTCAGGTAGTCCAAAATATAAATTAGAATGTAGATGGATACCCATAAGATAATAATATGTAGGGGATATTTTTGAGTTTTTATAGCTCACTAAACACAAAAAACCCAAGGGAAACAAATGGAAATTAAAAAATACAAGTACACTTAGTATTAGATTACTTACCACTATAATGCCATTTATCAAACCATTTATTGCCTTTCAAAATCTACCAATGGTGGCTAATCCTATTTAGTTAGGTGTAGGTGGATGTATCATTAATGTTCTAGGGATTTACCATGATTTTCCTAAGAATATTGATAAATTGTACCCAAAATATGTATCCAATGGGATTCAAACATCTGAATAACATATTCATGCATTTAAATATGCCTTGATCTAAACACAAGTTCAACATGAGGATGTGGATTATATCCTATTCCTTTATTCCTTCATATAAGTTTCCTATGCCCAGTATCTTGAGTTTCCCAATGGATCTATAACTTCCTAGAATGATTTGTAAACTATTTTCATCAGCTATTTCAGACTTCCCATTGATCCAATTATCATATATCATCACTTTATTTCTACCTATAGGTAGCCTAATTAATATATGAGTTTATTCATTTCATTCTTCCACAATATTTACTAAAGGTTTAAAAATTCATACACTCAAACATAATATACTACCATACAAACATAGCCAAGGGATTTAGACTCAATTACTTTCATATTCCTTAGAAAGAACTTTGTATCCCTCTTATCCTTATCTTTGAAGTATAGTGAGGCTATCAAAATAGAGTATTAAATGGTGCCACAAGGATAAGAAATAGGTTCTTTGACTTCATTATAATAATAATGTGCTTACAATCATATTCTAATTATCAATGATGTCCTATAATAATACACCATTGATGAATCCCATTTTGGGTGCTTTATATGAAAGCACAATTATAGTCTATAATTGAACAACTATGAACTACATTGCTATATATGCATTATATACTTATTAATCATGTTTTAAATCAAGAAAAAAAAAAAACAACGTGTTCCCATTACATAGAACAACATTAGTTTCCTGCCTAACATTGGTGGTTATGTTACTTCCACTAGTAATCAACACATTATATTATCATTTATAAATAAATAGACACCTATTAACAATGATAATATTCAATAAAACCTCTATATCCTTATGTTTTTAAAATATAATGCACTAATGTCTAACCCACAACCACAATCACAAAATCCAAAAAATACTTGTGTGAATTTAAAAGTAAGTAATTTATAGTAAATGGTTTAGAGGTTGATAAATGATATGGATAATTTATATATAAAATTGACACAAGATTATAATTATAACATAAATAATGATCCACCAACCCTAAATTTAAACTTAGAGATAACTAACAGATAATGGAACACGAGGCCAAACAACAAAGGTGTACCTAGTCCACTAGATAACAATAGCTAGAATAATAACAATAATGTTTCCAATGCCATAAAATTATATGATTTATAACTTCCCACCTAGTGTAGGATACCCAATATGGCTAACCATGTCGAAATTAATTTTGTATAATTCATTTGTATCTCAAACATCTTCCATAAAGAGATGGAAAACCTATAACTAGTTCTTATAGTGGATAATAACTCTAGTCAAGGTGGAGGAAGCCCTATTATAACTCTAGTCTTGGAGACTTACGAGTTTCCATTTTAAAGTGATAATGAGGATAACCTATAATATATTCATGTGTTTAAAAATTTTCAAATGGAAGATAACTAATAGTTGAGGAGAAAATTTGAAACTCCATTAACTACATCTACTCCTCCAAACAACACTAAGTTTTTACTTAATGAGAACTTGAGAAATAAAATATTTACACCTATAAGACTTATGAAAGTATACCAAATAAAGTAAAAATATACACCTCCATAAAATTATAAAATAGTAGAGGTAAGAAAACAAGGATATAATATTGTGGATGACTTGAAGAAAATTAAGGCGAATATCAAAATGTTTGACTTGATTCAAATCTCAAACCTGAAGGACATGTTGATAAAATAATTATCTACCCATAAAGGGAAGGAAAATAATGGATTAATTGATGATCATATTATAAATTACAAGGATAAAATGAAAACTAATATTTTCCTCCTAAAATTCTATATTTTTGGTAAAAACTTACATAATTGTTTGGTAGATTCAGGTGCTTTTAGCAATGTCATACCTTATGAAATTGTCCATTATTTAGGTTTGACTCTTTTAAAGTAAAATATGAAGTTTGATTAGTTAGAAAAATCATAGGTCAAGGTTTTCAATGAGATAAATCACATCTATATACAATTATCCTTTTATTTGAGGGTGTATAACTTTATCATAATTCAATTAGTGGATATACCTAATTCTTACAACATTATTATGAGTAAACATTGTTCTAGAGCATTAAATGGTTATATAGAAACAAACTTATCTCATATGTGAATCCTATGGATAGGTATAATAAATCCAATTAAGATTGAATGTGAGCCCAAGATGAATCACATGATAATAGATTACAACAAGAGAAATTAAATATTATATGAAGAATCAAAGATTGAGGTATATGCACTTGAGAATGAGGGAGAATCTTATAAGAATTTATCTATCAGCATGTTATTTGTATAATAAAATGTAGAAATTGAAGAGATATATTAGATTAATGACAATGATTTTCTCTATGCACCTTAAATGACATGTTTTCCTTGTGTTTCCATAGTGCATGAGGATGCAAAACAAGATAGTATAAGTGAAAAATAAGGTTATCAACAGTTATTTTCAACATTTAAAATGGTTGATTTATAAATAATCAAGTTGGAAGAAAACCATAAAAATGGAAACAAAGGGTTTGTTATCCCTGTTAATGAAAATATCACTATCTTATACATCCCTATATTCACTTTATCCACTAGAGAGTTGGTCATAAGGTCCTTATAATATGAGAAACAAGATTTGTTCCCACTTGGTATGGAGAAAAATAATCAAGAAATCAATTTTATAGTGACACCAATGCATCAAAATGTGATTGACATTATTAAAATCACTTATGGATATTGAAATTTAATGATTATAAGTCAAATATTTGATGTGGTTCTAATGTTAGAACATTAATACATATGTAATATCATATATAGATACATTTTACATAATTTGGTTGCATGAAAAATGTGATTGACTATGAGGCACTGATTCTTGATCTCTT
Organism: Torreya grandis; assembly: GCA_037957365.1. NCBI lineage: Eukaryota > Viridiplantae > Streptophyta > Pinopsida > Cupressales > Taxaceae > Torreya > Torreya grandis. The sequence goes on along the minus strand of JARHVA010005980.1, from coordinate 34,310 downwards.
ATTCACACTAAATAAGATATTCAAGAACCTTAAGGTGACTCTAAACTAGTGGTTAAATAGGTAAGAGGATTATATGCTTGTAATGATAATAGTTCATCCAGATACCACATCCTAGTGTGAAATTTAATAGAGTATTTTTATTCATTCAATATTCAAACCTTGCCTCATAGGAAAAATTATATGGGGGATGCATTGGCAATAACTACGATTACTCTGGAGTCTATAGCTGATTCTATGTCAGGAAGGTTCTTCATGGAGTTGGCATGTATTCCTTCCATTCTTAATAAAATCAATAACTTGTAGGTATTTAATGATGATCAGCATACCATCGATTTCATCACAAACACAAAATTATTTGAGACCAAAATTATAGATGAAGATGATCAAGAAGAGTTTAATCCTAACAAGGAAGGGATAATAAATATAAAACTAATAGTATAAAAAATGGTATGGTATGAATAAAATGACTTATTGACATGGAATTTAGGGTGAAAAAAATAAATCACCACTAATAAAAGGTATGTTACACTAATATATTAATCTAGGAAATGCAAATGAATTAGAGAGCATGCTTCAAGGTATGACGTGTACTGTAAAATTAAAAAAATAGATTTTATTTAGGCCTTAGAAATAATTAAAAAATGTTATTTCATGGATTTATGAGGACTTAAATGTGTTCAATAATTCTATTCTCATGCATACCATCCTCTCAAGTTGTGAGTTAAACCATTCGGCTAGAGACAAAGACTATTCAATCCATTACTAGAATAGTTGATATTTAAAGAAGTGTAGAAATCACTCCAACCATGGATAATCTTACATGTAAGGCACTCCACATGGGTGGCCCATTTGGTGTTATTTATAATAAATAAAATTATATATGTGTGTGTGTGTGTGTGTGTGTGTGTGTGTGTGTGTGTGTGTGTGTGTGTGTGTGTGTGTGTGTGTGTGTGTGTGTGTGTGTGTGTGTGTGTGTGTGTTGTGTGTGTGTGTGTGTGTGTGTGTGTGTGTGTGTGTGTGTGTGTGTGTGTGTGTGTGTGTGTGTGTGTGTGTGTGTGTGTGTGTGTGTGTGTGTGTGTGTGTGTGTGTGTGTGTGTGTGTGTGTGTGTGTGTGTGTGTGTGTGTGTGTTGACTTATGTAACGTGAATAAAGCCTCAGAGAAGGATAATTACCTATTGTCTTTCCTAGATGAAGTTCTATAGAAAGTGAAAGACTCTAAAATGATGCCACTCCTAGATAAGTACTTAGGTTATAAAAATGGGGTAAATTCACATATAAAAGTATTCCATTCAACCTGATCAATGTGGGTTCCACCTTTTAATGTGACTTGGATATTGTATTCAAGGATCTCATCAAAAAATACATAGTCATATACATGGATGATCTAACTATATTTTCCAAGAAAAGAAAATACCATGTTAATGACATAACATAAATATTTCAAAGGTTCAAAGATCATGGAATCTCATTTAACTTGAATAAGTGCATCTTTGGGGCCACAAAGGGTATGTTTCTAGAACACATCATCTTAGAATGAGGTATTTCAATAGACCTAAAGATAGTGGAGGCAATTCTAAAAATTCCATTGACTAGTAGAAAAGAAGAGATGAAATCATTCTTGGGTAATATAAACTTCATAATGAAGTTAATTTTGGGATTTATAGATATATTACAAACATTAAACAACATGATTAAGAAGGATAAAAAATTTTAATTGATGACTAAAGCATAATTAACTTTTATAAAGAGCAATTGTAGATACATTGGTGCTAATCAGTTTTGACTATATGCATCCATTCTACATTTTCTCATTTACCTCAAAACACTCAAGTGTAGTTGTTCTAACATAAAATAAAAATATGGATATGAGATACCTATCTCATTCATGACTTATCCTCTCCATAATTTTGAACTGAGGTATTCAACTATAGACAAAAATACATTTCCTTGATAAAATCCATCAAAAAATTTAGGCATTACATTCTCCACAACAAGGTGTTTGCATTGTTGTCTAACCTAGTAGTAAAGGCTATGTTGATGAAAAATGAGATGGGTGAGTGAAGTGGTAAATTTATGACCATTCACCAAGAGGTTTACCTAGAGTGATAGCTAATGAAAATTGTAAGAGGTCAAGGAATCAATAATATCATGGTTGATTACACCAAGAGATAGTTTTCTTGTAGTACACAATGCAATACATTACTAATGATGATTGTTACCAAGATGTAGCTTACTATTTAATAAATAATGAGTGTCCAAATCACTTGAATTCAACTCAAATGAGAGCCTTATGACTAAGAATTAATAACTTCATTATCAAGTAAGGCATGCAATATAGAATAAATCATGAAGGCATATATCTTAGATTCCTAAAAAAAAATAATCTATTGGAGTAATCAATGATTTCTATGGAAAATATGGAACTAGTAATGGATTAGGGAGTGTTACAGTACATCAGATACTTAGGGTAGGGTATTACTAGCCACCTTTTTTTAAATTTGATCACAGTTGCATCTAGATAATTCATACCTACCAGGTTGTCTCACATAGAGAATGTATCCATACCATGAAATTATAGCTAGTCATTGAGGTTTATACATTCATAGAGTGGGAATTGGAATTCCTTAGATCCATTAATTTCATTTCCTCCATAACACACAACTTCATCCTTATGATAACTTATTAATGTATGTATTAGACCAAAGCTAAATCATGCAAGCATAATACAACTGATGTGATAATAATTTTTTATAAGAACACATTCTCAATAGGTTTAGGATGCCTATTATGCTAGTATGTGATAATGTTCCTATTTTATCATATATTCAATTTAATTAATTGTCCTAATATAACTAGGTAATCATAAATTTATCTTCTAATTATTATCCGTAAGGCAATAAGGTAGCATAATCAACTAATAAAAAATTGCTAGATGTAATTAACAAGATATTGGCAAAGAACCCTAGGTATTGGAAAAATGTTCTAAAATTTACATTGTGGCCTAATAGGACTATAATTAAGTAATCCTTAGGAATGTCAACATATCATCTTTTTTTATGGCTAAGACCCTATATTTTTAGTTAACTTGATAATCCCTATGTTACATTTCATGAAAGACCACTTAGAAATAGATTATAATATATAATATCACATCCTTAACTTGATACAACTAGAGGAAAAGCAATAGTTAACTGCATTTTAAAAACACCAAGAGTTCATCGAAAATTGGTTTGAAAGGCAATAAAAACTTATATTTCTAAATATCTAATTTGGTCCTTTTCTAGGCATAGGATCATGAGAAAAAGGGAAATCATGTTAATTTTGATGCCTTATATTTAGGTCCCCACAAAATATATTCAATCCTGTGTGAGAATGATTTATTCCTAAGGTGTCTAACTAGTGAGGACATCCCATTTACTATCACTGGGAAACTCCTTAAACACTACTTATAATATTAAATTATCCTAGAACATCTTTTAAAATAGATAATTTTTCTCTTTCCTAATTTTTTTAATTTTCATTCCTATTATGTGGTTAATTTAGTTTTTTATTTATACTTTTCTCACCTTTCTTTTTTTGTTTGGCATTATTACTTTTATATTTTTTACATAGTCTACATTTTATCACTATAGGTTCTCCTATTGATAAAAATAGTTATAGAATAAAAGACATTGGTGTAGGTATCTTGAATGGAATTATGGTGTGTAATCACTCTAATTAGTTTATAACCTTAGATCAGATTTATGAATTTGTATCAAATGCTTGAATATCGTATGTGTTATAAATTTTTTTAGCTTGGATTAAGTTTGAGTAAAACTATTTGGTCAAGGAATATATTCTCTTGAATAACAAAATTAACATCCTAATGGTTCTTGGGTTTACATGGACACACCTAATATGGTTAATATCTAGGGTGAAAAATAATAGTCTTACCTTTCACTTAATACAGTGGTCCTTAACACATAATTTAGATACAAAGCAAGAAAGGTAAAAGATAAATAAAGAAAATAAAAGGAAATAAATTCAATATCTAAAAAAATCAATTTTAGGTGATCCACAAAATTCTACCATGATCTTTCTAGACTGATTGGAAGTGGAGCAAGGCCTTGATTAGAATCAAAGGAAACTCTATCAAGGCTAGAAATGACTTTATAACAATGGAGTAATGTTTAGGCAAGCATTATAAAGGTAGGATTCACAATCCTAATGATTATATCTATAGTATATACTCACTATCAGTTCTAAGAAGTGGTCATTTATCTCATTTCCACACCCATGATCAATTATAATATATGAGTTAGTATTTTAACTACTCCCATCTTCTCCTCTCTCAAATCCATTCACATTAAATATATAATCTCAACTAGATATTATGGGTTCATAGATATATTTATATCATTTTAAAATAATTAGGAGTATTTTATAGTAGATTCACCATTTTTTTTACTTTCACAACATGACTTAATTATTTCAATAATCAAAGAAGCTCCTTTTTTCCTTTTGATCTACTCCTACTTTCACTCATGGTTCATTTATCCCAACACATTGAGTATCCTTGGTGGTATATATTAGTTTTCATGATGAATTAGGACCTCAAACCATTAATATTGGATATACCATGTCCATCCAAGAAAAATGTATGCATAAAACTTAATGTGAAGGTGGAGTTTTGACCTCCCAATCTGCATTTGAAACCTATCTCTCTTAGCTCTCCTAGATATCTTAGCCTACTCTAGGAGGTAATTTATATTTTTATTTCCTTCAGGATCCTAAAACTTATCCCATTATGATTACCATGTTTATAACAAGGAATGGAAATTTAAATAATTTAAACCTAAATGGGAAAAATGGAATTTTTTTCACTTAAGACCAACTAGATTTTACAAGTATAATACAAGGGTCTATGAGTTAATTCTAGGAGGATGAATAAACACAAAACCTCATCAAAAAATCTCACTAAATAATATGGAACATGTTTCAAAGGATGATATTCCATGTTAGCCAAAGTGAGATACTAGGGGAAAATGAGAGACTTAATCAAGTCATAGAACCATTGATATAGAGACTCAACAACAGTGATAAGTGTCTCAAAAATGCATTTTTGCTCAAAGAGTAAAACATGAAATTTATCTACATGAGTGAGAAAAATAGGATGGGATATTTCTAAAGTTAAAATATTTGTGGAAACTAAAATTACCATCCAAATCATTTCTATGGAGTTGAGAGAGTAGGTAGGGAAGAATGCCAAGGTGGCACAAGTGCAACACAACTCTATTTTAGGGCCAAGTGTTATATATGAAACATTACCTCTCAAACATGGTAGGTCTTAAAATCTCATATTAAAATCATTTATTAAAATCTTGAATAGGTCTTGGGTAGTGTTATTTACTAAGTTCCTTTTCTAATCAAAAATTTAGTTATGGATAGGTCTAGAGTCATAGGATGAGTGTTTCATTTGTTAATCAAAGTAAATGATCTGATTGGGTTTTGATATGCATTTTTTTCATTTCCTTTTGTAGTTGAGATTCAAGGTCTATGATTTTTGATGGATGATCAAGCCTTTGTTACCCAAGGAAATAGTCATTTTTATATTAGAGACTTCTCAACTTTCATCCAATGATTTGTAATATTTTATCCCCCAAAACACCTAATGATTCACATAGATTTTATTGATGTTAGAAATCTTGACTAGGTTAGGGGCCATCCCGTAATTTGTATGCCTTTGATAATCAGGGATGGATTCTTAATTAGGTTTGGGCCATCTCCAATTGTGATTTCCTTTATTAAGTGGTGGTTAAGCCCTGATTAGGCCGATAGGGATATCAAGCCCCCAGGAGCCTTTAGTAACCAAGGTTTTACCCCCTTAATTTCTTAAAAACATTTTTATCAACATGTATCCCCTCAAAAAATTTATTATAATGTGACAAGCCCACTAAAATTCCCGATAGTGATAATCGGGGGTCCTAATCTCGATGAGGTTCAAGGCTCCCCAACTTAAATTTGTATGCCAAAAACAAATTTTAAGTAGCCTTGAAACTTTTGATTATATATTTTAGTATGCTAAAAATGATTTTATTTATATTTAGGATTTGGAAGCACAATTAGCATTAGGATTTAAAAATGTGAACAATAACATTTACCTCTCAAACATGGTAGGTCTTAAAATCTCGTATTAAAATCATGTATTAAAATATTGAAAAGGTCTTGGGTAGTGTTATTTACTAAGTTTCTTTTTCTAATCAAAAATTTAGTTATGGATAGGTCTAGAGTCATAGGAGGAGTGTTTCCTTTGTTAATCAAAGTAAATGATCTGATTGGGTATTTGATATGCATTTTTTTCATTTCCTTTTCTAGTTGAGATTCAAGGTCTATGATTTTTTATCGATGATCAAGCCTTTGTTACCCAAGGAAATAGTCATTTTTATATTAGAGACTTCTCCTCAACCTTCATCTAATGATTTTTCATATTTTATCCCCCAAAACACCTAATGATTCACATAGATTTTATTGATGATGTAAATCTTGACTAGGTTAGGGACCATCCCCTAATTTGTATGCCTTTAATAATCAGGGATGGATTCTCAATTAGGTTTGAGCCATCTCCAATTGTTATTTCCTTTATTAAGTGGTGGTTAAGCCCTGATTAGGCCGATAGGGATATCAAGCCCCCAAGAACCTTTAGTAACCAAGGTTTTACCCCCATAATTTCTTAAAAACATTTTTGTCAATATTTATCCCCTCAAAAATGTTATAATAATGTGACAAGCCCACTAAAATTCCCAATAGTGATAATCGGGGGTCCTAATCTCAATTAGGTTCAAGGCTCCCCAACATAAATTTATATGCCAAAAACAAATTTTAAGTAGCTTTGAAACTTTTGATTATATATTTTAGTATGCTAAAAATGCTCTTATTTATATTTAGGATTTGGAAGCACAATTAGCATTAGGATTTAAAAATGTGAACACTAACATTAAAATAGTCAAGTTGCCTCCAAAAATATCAAATAGGTCTAGAGGAGAACATTTTGACATGCTTTTCAATTTTTGATGATAACTTGAGCATCTAGTGTCAAAAAATTGAATTATTCATGTTTTTAGAAAGCTAATTCTGGCTTAAACATAACAATGGTGTTAGTTTTGCCCAACTCTTAGTTGAAAACCTATTCATGTTATTCTTTGCTAGTGAACTATTCTACCTTGTTAAATCACCTTTTTTTACTTCTTTTTAGACTTATTTTGTCGATGAATAATGGAAGTTATAGGAATCATAAATTAAAGAGGTAGATGAGGCATTAATGGTAGTGGTTGAATAAATTTAGATGGAAAATATCCCCCATAGAAGGCCAATTTATATATAATGGTTAATTTTTATGGTAAAAGGTTTGGATTTTCTTCTCCACAAGAGATTTGAAGTTGGCCCATTTTAATTTTCTACATTATTATTTTATTTTCTCTCCCTAAACTTTTTTCCTACCTTTATGCTAATAAAATTTTGGGGAGAATGATGATAATTAACTTTAATTTATTATCAAAATGATTTATTATTGATTAATAGAAGAATTTGGATAATTTATTTTATGTTTAGGCATGTATACAATGGCATTGGATATTTTTATTTTATCTATTCTTCTTAGAAGCTTGAACTATATATACATTTGACTGTGTAAGCACTGATTAGATTACGTACCAATTTTTAGAACCCATTCAATCATGATATCAATTTTTTTCAAATTTATTAATGGCTTTTATTATCTTTCCATTTGCTCGCTTTGATCATTTTTTTAATTAGTTTATGCCTTAGGGTTTGTATGCAATTTGATTTTATCATTTATCTTGATTGCTTAATGTATTTTCCATTATCTTTTATTTCATTTCTAAATTTTAAAATGATGTAATGAACACACTAAAATCAATATCAAACACATAAAATGTTATTTTGAAATTGATCAAAACCACAATGAATGCTTATTTATCTATTTTTAGCACATTACAAAAAAAATTAATTAGATATTAAAATAAAATAACATTATCATTTTACAATTTGAAAGTACCCAAAACCTATTGAAATGCATGTTGGAGGTTTCAAATAGGTGAACCATAAAAGGCCCCTTGAATTGTTATGGTCATAATGAACCATTGATTGAATATCAAAGCAACAAGACGAAGTAGATATAAACATTTGGGAGAATCCATAGAATCTCATTTTAAGAGAGGCAAGTCAAAATACAAGCCTACAACATTGGTTCCTATCAAAATGCACATCATCAATAACTAAATAAAATCTTACAATAATAGTTTACATTTAATAGTATAATAATAGTTTATAAATATTTTTTCATAAACTATGACATGCCTTCAAGTTTATATACATTTTTTTAGAAATTAGGACATACAGAATATTCAATCACGAGAAAAAAATATTTTTAATAATGTGAAATTCTATTTAAAGAGGATCACCACCCTTTCCATATCACTAAAATATTCTCTTGATTTGGGTAATAAATTATCTACATCCATAGCTCACCACTTTAACATTATTTTATCATGTCAAATTTTATTTAATATGGAGTGGTTGACTATCAATTACTTATAACTCAATCATTCTCTACTTATATAAATATTTATTGATAAACTATAACATACTCAACATTCAATTATAAAAAATGGAATAATATTTTGTTTGATGATGTGAAATAATATTTGATGTTGGTGGCCATCTAGTCCATATCACTCAAATATTCTCTTCTTTTAGACATAAACTTATTTACATCCATAGCCCACAACTTTCACATTATTTTATCATGTGAAGATTATCTTTAGTATGGAGTGGGTGATCACCCATAACATATTACTCATTTATTATATTATTTTATAAATAGTCACTGAAACAAATCACATATATGACATTAAATTAAGAAATAATGGAATAATGTTTTATGTCATGATGTAAAATTCCTTTTAAAGTGGGTGGCTACCCATTTTATATATATCAAAAAATGTTCTTCTTTTATAACTATTTGTTCTAATAGTTAAATACTTAGTGTATGTAAATAATATGTTGTTAAAGGGATGAGTATAATAATAACTTGGAAATAAAGTAGGAAATAATTGATTTGACAAGCCTTTTCCCAAAATAACAATGATATAGATAAAGAACACTTATCCAGAGTAAAATAGGTACTTCTATGACTCAGGAGTCTAAAACAAGATGGAAAAAATATTCAAATAACTTTCATTTTATGACTATAGCTAAAATATAGATGTGGATTGTAACACCCTTATGCAGAAAATAATTCCATATCATATTAGTTTTCAATTATGGTAATGGTTTCTTTCTTGGAGGAGATGCTGGGAACTTTTAAGGAAGCTATGGGAGGTTTTGAGGGACCTTTAAGTGGTTTTGTGTCTTTTGGTAGATTTTCTATGTCATTATTTTCACTTAGTATCTTCTAAAACCATAATGAGTATGTGAAAAAATGAAAAAACAACTGGATACAATGTAAAATAAATGGAAAAAATAAGTTGTAGGATATTATGATCATGCAAAGCAAAACTCCTATTATCCTAGTCATTGCCTACATTAACCCTAATGTTATGGGTCTTAGATCACATATGGTTTTCCCTTAGGTAACGTGCATAATCAACACATATGGTATGATATAATATAATTTGCTTAAGCCTTTATTTGATCAAACATATAATGTATAAATGTAATATCTGAGTAACATGCAATGTATTGAGCTATACTATTGACTGATTTTATGTAATTTTGTGCCAAAATAGGGATATTTACATATAAAGAAATTTGATTTAATTTTTTGACCTTGTTCATTATTTGATAGGTAGAAAAATAGGTATAATAATGTATTTAAATTCTCAAGGTAGGTTTAGGACCCAAAACACTAGATACAATGACCATCAAATCATAGATCCATAATTGGACACTAGCATCACATGATGTTAATTTCATGATAATGTAACTAATTTATTGAGGCCTAAAAATGAAGTTAAGACCAAGTAGGATAGGATAGGGGCCCTTGTGACTAGATAGAGGTGACTCATGACCATTGTGGGTGTAATAAATATGGAAAATATGACACAAAAAAGACCAAAACACCCAAAATGACCATGACAAAAATGGATATATTTATCAGTATGAACTTCATGTGAAAGAGAAATAAAAGACATAATACTTGTGGTTTCTTGACCAGATTAGGGTGTATATATTTACCCCACTTTATTATTTTAATGAAATAAAATTAAAATACTAAAGTAAAAGAAAAAGAGGAATGCATACCTATGATTACCTATGCATATGTGTTTTAGATGTGGATAAATTCTTAGCCAGAGAAGTGGATAGGAGTTGGAGTGAAATATGTGAAGATAAAATCCATAATTTGGGTCTCATATATAATAAATCTAAATATTAAACTAAATCATAAAGAATAAAACTATATTTTTCCCCCATCCTGATATATGGACTAAATATAAGTATTTAAATTAGATATGTGGATAAAAAATGCCTAATTTTCCCCACACTAATATGTGTACTTAATCAAAGTATGTAAAATAAATATGTGGATAAATAAGGTCTACTTTTCCCCACTTTGATGTGCATATTAAATCTAAGTGTGTAAATTGAATATGTGGAGAAACAAAGACTAATTTTACCCCACACTAATGTGTGTATTAAATATGAGTATGTAAACTAGTTTTGATGAAGGGCTATGGATCAACTGATGCATATGGTCATGTGACCCAAACTAGTGAAACCCTAGTGGCATCCTAGTGACATCCTAGTGATGATTCAAATTTAACCTAATAAAATAAAAATAAATATCAAGGACATGTGGTGTACATCATTCCCCTAATCCTTAAATATATGTAATGTTGCTATGTATTTCAATATATTTATGTCTAAGTTAAACTATATATTTGATTCAAACTATATATCTAAGTCAAACTATATATCTGAGCAAAATTATATATGTGTAAACTTGTATATCTAATTAAACCTATATATCCAAATCAAATTATATATTTGAGTCAAATTATATATCTAAACTAAACTACATATCTATGTAAACATATATATTTATGTCAACCTATATATATGCATACACCTATATATATGATTCAATCTGTATATCTACATAAACTTATATATTTGAGTCAACTTCTGTGCCTAAATATATGTATTTGAGTATAATTGTCTATCTAAATATGTGTATATTTTAAGTGAAACTATGTGTATTTTTGACACCTTTTGGTGAGAGAGATGATATTGAGGTAAGGATGTCTAACCTAAAGTGTCAATGATTGAATGTGTTGGTATTAATTAATGGGGGTGATATTTATTAAGTATGAATATTTTTTCTAATCTGATAAAGTCAATTGTTGAAATTGGTAATGGGATATCTATTTGGTCTATATTGAGTTTATTAAATTAATATTGGTTTTTTCATCTCATATATTTAAATTTGATTAAGATATTGGTTAAACTAACATAGGATGAGGTACAATGATTTCAAGTCCCACATGAAAGAAATGGATCACGAATCAAGGTTATGATTCTCTAGATATTACATTGGTAAGAAGTTGGTATTAGTTGGGGAAATTAACATGTAATATCAACCTTAGTAAGGTGTCATTTATAAATGTGACTTAAATAGTTTATTTGATTGTTTTAAAATTCATTTGAATCATTTAAGTTCATAGTTATTGTTTGTTCTAGGTTAGATAGTATGAGGAGGAGATGTGGAGTGACATTAACCTAGTATGATGAGGTGGAGGCACTTATCTAGGATAGGAAGGAGGTTACCCTAGTAAAGAGCATGTAATTTTTCCTATTTTTATCATTTTTATTACATTTTTCCTATTTTTATCATTTTTATTACCCTAGAAATATAGTAGTTTAGGGACATTTTTGTAATTGTGGCACTTCTTTCCTAATATTGGTGTTAGTATCTAGGACATGGCACTACTATCCCATGGTATTATCTTGTATGTAGTGCTAGTATCTAGTAGACCCAATTTGTGATGTTTGATATTGATGACTAGTGTTTGATGACTATTTTTGTTTATTTATCTTAAAGTTTTCATTATTAATTCTATATTTGTTTGTATTTTTTAGGTTGATGTGTGGATGAAAGAGTTTTAAAGTGGAAAAATTATGGATACATTATGGGGTCTATCCCAGATAAATGTTGAGATAATCATGGTAGAGAGAGTTGGTTTGAGTCCTATGTCATCCTTAGATCTAATGCCCTAGGATAAACATATGATGAATGTCCTATGTGAAAGGTGAGATTTATTACTTGCATGTTCTGCTTACCTAATAGGGAGATAGATATTACAATAGAGGATGTGTATAGGATCCTATGATTACCTATTACTAGGAAAATAGTTGTATTACATGAGGATACTCATGATTGATCTATATAACATGACACTAGATATTTTTCTACTATGTTTGTAGGGACTCATTGTGTAGGGATCAACAATGATATATTGTTATCACTAATTGTCATGATGAATGTTATATACTTGCATAAGCTCTTGGTGATTTATTATATTTATTTGTAGCTATATATGGGAGTGGGTTATTGATATACTACAAGATGCATGAGATAATTTAGGATGAATAGGAGTAAATTACTATATACTTATGGGACTGTAATATGTTATCCCACTTGTCTAATATTTGTACCATTTTATGTAGGAGATGTGTGTAGGAGGTGTTTGATCTTCCAAACTATTACACTACTAGGGATATGATCATATAGTAGTGAGTAGACTAACAAGTATTTGACAAGGTAAATGTCCCCACCCATATTCATTTATAGAGAGGTGGATGGGGATGACCTACATGCCTTAGAGGAGCACAATGTAGTGTTGATAGGTGATAGATAGGTTGATGTCTAGAGAAATTATCTAAAATAACTATAGGGGATATGAGAGTTGTCCTAAGGATAATGCTCAGCTGAGATAAGTTCAAGTGTTTTTTTGGATGCATGAATTTTGTGTAAATATATATTAGAGGTTCCAGTGAGTAGGTGACTTGACATTTTGGTGTTATTTAAGATGTACCCCTAGCATCAATTATTTGGTTGAGGAGTTCTCAAGATCCAATGAGGCTAGGTAGTAGACCTAGACCATTAGATATAGAATTAGATCTAATTTCATTGATAGAGTAGGATCCAATTATTAACATACCATATGTGGATGAGATAGGATTATTGATACCTATATAGCCTAGTGGAAAAAGTATAGATGGAAACCTCTATTTCTAAGAGGTGGGATTATTACAGAGGATATACTAGATATGTAGCCCCATAGGTTTGTCGATGGTAAGTTGTTATTGTATGTTTTTATATTCTATGTATATATTTACAGATTATCTTAGTTAAGTATATAAATCATTCTATGGGTATGGGTATGTTTAGATGATTATGAGTATTAGGATACTACTATTAATTATATGATTTGTGTACTAACACAACATATTCTTGATGATGTTGTTGATGATGGATTAGTGGATATTTCCATGGATGTTACTGGTGCTCATGCTCATTTATTCAATCAAGATACCATAGCTACTATGGAGTATAGGTCAGTGGTTATGGAAAGGGATGATTCACATGTGGAATTGTAGAGATGGACCATGATCACATTTGCTTATCTTGATGCATAAATTATCATAATAGTGGATGATTACATACATCTACCAAAGAGAATTAAAAGTGTATGGTCAAGTTAGGTGTGTTATATGAGAGAGAGTGTGTGTGTGTAGACACATGCATCAATTAAGGTCACATAAGGATAGTGGTGCCTCTATTTATAGTATAAAAATGCTTGACAGTGAAAGTGAGGGGGCTAGTCCTAGTGGCCAATTATATATTATTAAGTTACGTATAATGTTTGTATTGAAATTGTGTTCTAATTTATATATTTGGATGGTTATAAATTGTTTTCTATTTTTTTTTATGGGAAATGTATATATATTATTGTCTTGATCTAGTTAACTTATGCATGTTTACATGTGTTTAATTATTTTGATTGTGTTAAATGGTGATACTGAAATATGTTATTTGTCTAAGTATTGTTGATTAATTTTTTTAATCTATTTACAAATGTCTAAGTAGACATGTAGTGGGTTAGGAATCTTATTTTTTGGTATAGGTTTTATATGAGTTTCATAGGATATATACATGTAGATGATGTAACTATGATATGCCCTATATTAACCTAGATGGAATGGTGAAAGAATGACCATACTACTCATTATAGTTCAATGTAGAGGTATATTGTAGAATAAATATTGTGTCTGATGTACTACTAGTGTCTAGGTGTTTAGACTTTGTAATAATAAGATGGATTGGCTATCATGTTGAAAATGTGCTTTGAGATCTATGATCTATATAAAATATCATGATTACATGATGTATTATATTATGATGCCTATGATTTATTTCAACTATCTTTATTAGTGGTCAAATGAAGACTATGGTATGATCTCTATGAATTGGTTGCCATCTTTGCTGCATGAGATCACTCATAACTAGATGTCCTAAAAAATGCATGGATCATATGATGAGTAACCAATAGATCCTTAAAAAGAAAATCTTAGGATAATTCCATTATATAGGAGTGTGATCTAGGATACTATGGATATTGATGTCTTAATGCCCCTTATGTGAATGTTATAATGCCTCTATTAACATACTAGTCAATGCAGTCTTGGAATGCATAACAATTATTATTTGAATGTCCATTTATCTTATGAAAATTATAATATCTTTATCGATTATTTTTATTCCTTTGATTTTTTGGTCAAGAGTGGAGTAGGTTATTGTATAATGTTAGATGACTATGGATTCAAGAAACCTACATCTAAATCTACCTCTGAATGTGTAATAACTAGTCCCAATTTTATGTCTAATGTTATAAATTTGTTAGATAGATTCTAGAATGATTTGGATGTCTAATATAATAATTTATCTTTAAGAGTAAAAATGAGGCCTCTAGAATATATATATTGTACCTCTAAATATTTTAGTTGGTAAATCAAATGAATAAACATGATTTGAATCTTAGAATGTATTTAATTATTGGTTTTGTCTCACCCTAGTGTAATGAAGGTAACCTCTCATATGTAACTTAAGGTCCCTTTTTCTATATGTAGTGCTTGAGAAAATATGCTTTTAAATCATCATATGTATGTAGTGACCCATTAGGGATTTCATGATGGAACTAATTTAGTGCATCCCCAATTATAACTTTGGAAATAATTATATTTGAGTCACATTATTGGTGACATGTGCCATGGCTTTCTAATAATCTTGAAGCTGTAAGTATTGGTCTACATGCCCATCAAATTTAGGTAACATTGGTATCTAAAATTTGTGTGGTAATCTTGTAGTGAAAGTTTAATGTGGAATATTATTGTCATGGATGACATTAGAATCAACTCGATATTATCTACTTGTTGTTTCAAAGCACCCATTACATACATCAAGGAAATTACCACTTGTGAAGGTATATGAAAATCATCAAGAGATTCATTTAATTATTAAATTTAGATGTTTATATTAGCCATTGGTATATTGTATTGGGAACCATTTTTAGGGAATATTGGTTTACTATTTATAGACTTTGTAGGGGTGATAGATTGGACCTAGTTATACAAAAATGAGCTATGGCCTTAATTTAGACTAGGTTTAAAAACATATTCTAATGTAGTGGGGGTGGTTGAGTGAATTAATTATTATCTCTTAGTTTTTTAATTTTAAAAAAAGTATCACATGATAATCGACTAGAAGGTACTAAATTATCATGTCAATGTATGTTCTGTAAACAATGAACATAAGAATAAGAGTGTGTGTGTGTGTGTGTTTTAGCATGTGACTTAGAATTTGATTAAACATGAGAAATAGGTAAAGTAGGAGGAGAACTAAAAGTTGTAGAATCCATGTCATCTTCACCATAATCATATTAACCATCATTATTCCAATGTTCATTTAAATCAAATTTCAATTCACTTGTATAAGTAAGAGTAGAATTAGTCTAATTCACATTCTCAGAGAGAGAGAGAGAGAGAGAGAGAGAGAGAGAGAGAGAGAGAGAGAGAGAGAGAGAGAGAGAGAGAGAGAGAGGAGAGAGAGAGAGAGAGAGAGAGAGAGTGAGAGAGAGAGAGAGAGAGAGAGAGAGAGAGAGAGAGAGAGAGAGAGAGAGAGAGAGAGAGAGAGTGAGAGAGAGAGAGAGAGAGAGAGAGAGAGAGAGAGAGAGAGAGAGATTCAGATTCACATTGAAGCAAATTAACACCAACTAGAGGTTCAAATGGAAGTGCATGACTAATTTGTTCATTTGGTGCATTATACATAGGAGAATGAGGTGAAAAGTATCTTTCCCATTTATCAAAATTATTTTCTTTACAAGAGGGAATATAAATAGATAGGTTTGAGAGAATAAGATGCATCTATTTGTATTTAACTATCACTATCACTTATATAATCATATTCCTCATTAAAACAATAGTAGTTATCTTCATTGTAAATGAAATCATTTTCCACATTTTTAGGTAATGTGAAATTTTGAAAATTTGTCCATTCATTGTCATAATTAAGAAAAAAATATTAAAAATTTATCTATGGAAAGAGAGGGAAGAACTGCCTTAGTGGCCATTTCATTTATTTCACCAAAGAGAATATTAAAAAGTACTATGATGTAAATAAATGAAAAAATAACTATGAACATAAAGGTTTTGAAAATAATTTTGATTAACCAAACAATTTGTAAAAATTCCAAAGTATTTTTCTAAATATTGTAGAGGATAACTTGGGGTTTAAGGACCTAATTTAGAAATCTAGGTTTTTGATATAGGGTTTTAGAATTTTTGAAAATTATGCCATAATTTTAAATTATAAAAATTATTTTAAATAAAATAAATGAACAAATTTTATACAAAATTTTTAAATTTTAAATTTAAATTTTTACACAAGAAAACTACTATTATTGAAATTTTGAAATTATTTTTGACAAAGTAAACAATTTGTAAAAAATTTAAAATGTTTTTCTAAAATTTTCAATGAAGGAGACTTAGGATTTGAGGACTAGTTTGGAAATATAAGGTTTTTGAGTTAGGATTTCAATTTTTTTTGAAAATTATGCAATAATTTTAATTTCTAAAACTAGTTTTGAATAGAATTAATGCACAAAAATTTAATATAAAAATTAAAAAATTGAAATTGAATTTTTGCACAAAACATTTGAAGGAGAAAATCTAAGGGTGCCTAGGGTTATAGATTTATTCAAAGTAAGTAGAGTTCACTAAATGTTTTATTATTTTTGGGAAACTAGTATTTAGTTCCTAAATAATAAGTGTCTAGAATAAGGGGAAAATCTAGTTTAATAATGTAACATATAGATTTGTATCAAGTGATCTACATGAGGAAGAGAAATTAGATTATCTAAAAATGTCTTGAAATAGATGATTCAGGGGATATAAACAGAGATGGAGGACTAGGAAACTATTTGGAATCTAGATCTAGACTTTGTTTTTTGATTGGACAAGAGCACCATAATTGGATAAGAATGGTACCAGTGTTCTAGTCCACCTTTGTTGTTATTGTCCTAAGGATCTAAGATTTTTGGTTTTTGTTTAATAGGTCAATTTGATCTTGCATGCCAAATTTTGGAGGTTGAAAGTTAATAGAGATCATTGTAGGTCTATTTTATTATTCAAAACAATGTATTCATCTACACATATGGAAACAACAAATACATCAAAAGTAAAAGGGGGAAAAACTAGATTAGGGGAAGAATGATTACATGATATATAACCCCTACTATCTTGATTATTTCCTACATTAACCCTCAAGCTAGGGTCTCAGATCAAATGTAGTTCTCTCTTATGAAATATGCATAATCAACATACATGATAGATACAAAAATGACTTTTGCCTAGGCCCTTCCTTGATAAAACATGAAAGTCTATGTGTGATGCAGAATGTTGAGCTATACTATTGACTAATTTTTATTATGTGTAATATACCAAATTATTAATTTTCATATATAAAATTCCTTGCGAAGTCCTTTATATAGGAAACTCATTATTTTGAATTTTGGATCTTTGTTTACATCTGGCCCACATTAGGAAACTTAGGGATGAAGCTAAGAAAATGGCTAGACCTATTTAGTGAATTAAAATAACCATTAGAGGTGAAAATCAATTTAGATAATGGCACTATAAATGGACACTAGTGGCACTAGCACTATTGTCTAGCCCCAATGCTCCTATCCTACAATCTTGGGTCCTAGGGGTATGAAAGGAAGACAAAAATCTAATTTGGCTGAGGTGGAATGACAAATTGAAAGTATTTGGATGACTAAGAATAGGAAAAAAGGTGTGTGGAGCATGTAACAAGAATGAGATGACTAAAACAAAAGACATGCCTAAATGTCAACAAAGGTCAAATTCTCTATTCAGAGTCTCCTATGAAAGGACTATGAAAAGACATGATATGTGTGGTTTATTTAAAAATTTAGGGTGTATACATATAGCTTATAAATCACATTACCTATAGGTTGGTCATTTTAAATGTCCAAAAAAAATTTAAATAATTGTAAAAAGATAGTTGTCCCTAATACTTGATAGGATTGACTAGCATACCTAATGAAAGTTCTATATAAAGAGGTATTTCCAATTGTAAAAAGGTGGGATTTGTTAGATCTAAAACCATTTGTACAACTTTTGAGCAAATTAATATAAGCAAGGAATTCTACAAAGTTTGTCCATATTTGCTTGTGTTAATTTTTAAATGGCTTCTCTTTCACTTGCTTGGTCTAATTTATAGATTTTCATAGTGCTTATGGATTCTAAATGTGTATCTTGAATGGAAAGTTTTTAACTTTTGACAATTCTAATTTAATTGTATTTTCTTAGGCTCATTTCACTTCCTTCACTTCTTTTGCATTTGGGATAATGTTTTTTGCTTTCAGGGTTGAATCTTTAGAGTGAGCTTGGTTCCTATTTACATCATTTCATACTTCCCTATAATGTTTTCCTAATGTATGGTGTGATTTGGGATTAATCTATTTCACTTCATAACATTGGTTAAATTCACGTTTAGATGAAGTTTTATCTTTATCATGATGTTTGGAATAGAGACCAACATCTTTATTTTCTACCCTACCCTTCCTTTTTCTCCTTTTTTGACCAAGTTACCTTAAAATAGATTCATTATAATTATCCACCTTAGATTATATCCATTGTAAATATCCATATTAGATTATCACTTTTCTTAGGTTAGAGAAAAATTAATTAAAACAAGTATAGATGTAATTCATGGTTTAGCTCTTCCCTATCCATTTCTATTATTTAATGCAATGCTATCAAGTCATTCCTTATGTATCTTAAGATATGACTTGTAGTCCTCCACATATGGGGATTTCCCCAGTTTCCTATGTTTTCTCTTAGACAAGGAAAATACCTCTTGTCTCTCTTCCAAGGTAATTCCTCTCTTAGAATTATCTTCCAATTTTCAATTTATTACCCTTTATATACTCCTTATAGATTTATCAAATATGGAACTCACTATGGGAATATCTGTGATTGTGAGGTTTTGTTCTTGGTAAGCCTTTGACCCTAAATCAACTTCCCACTAAGGGATGAAAAATTGGGATGGGTTGATTGGTTGAGTGTCCTTACCTGTAGTCTCAAATTCTATCTCATTAGATGATTATTTGAAAGCTTCTTCATGTACTTGATCAAGAATGGAAAGACAAATTATCTTAGACCAATCCACTCCCCCATGTTGAGGTAGTGGGTAGACTATGTATATTGGTTTCTTCTTTCCAATTTTATTTAAATATGTCACAATAGTGCATTAAGAAGAGCTATAGGAAGGCATTGGAAAGTCTATTTGAGTTGATACTACATGAATTTGGTAACTTTAAAATGCTCCCATGAATTTACTAGAGGCTTCTATTTTTGCTTTAGGGGGTCTTATGGTAGTATCAAAAGTATATACAAAAGTAGCAGAGGATATTGAAGATGTGAATACAACTGGTGGAATGGAAATAATTGTGAAAGTGGGGATGACAAGGATAGATGAGATATCCTCTACCTTATAAATGACTAGGGGTGGTTTAGAAATGGGATCAAGAGGAAATGAATCATAGAGATAAGATGTTTTTCTCCTTACCTAATTGATTTCCATCTACCAGTGTTTTTCCTTTAATTTGCTTGAGTCTAAGGACTTTTGATATTTAAAACTTCTCCTCTTCATTTTGATCTATTTCTTTACTGATATAATTCCCTTTAATATCATGTTGCTAATATGAAGGACCTCTTTCTATTTTTTCCCTAACAGATAGGTTATTTTTAAGAGGATGAGATCTTGGTTGGTGAAATATAACAAATTGTAGTATTTTCAACTATGGGTGAGGCCTCTTGAATTGGTTTAGGTGAAACCCCCACACTTGTAATTTATTTATTAGGGTGAAGATATGGATGCTATAGGACATGCCAATTTGAGGATTCAAGTCAAATTAGATCTCTTTGAAATCCTTCAAGTCTAGCTTCAATTATTATACTCTCCTTTTTGATATCCTTCAATGTTTGTGGAGATTATTGAAAAGGCTCTCCTTGTTATACTAATGGATATAGAGCCACACTAATCCAAAAATATAAGGCAAAATATCTTCTTATGGGTGATATCCTAAGTCATGCATCTCTAATAGAAATAGAGGGATATCTCTATATACTCCTTAGATGCTCTTCCCTCAATCCTTGTATTTGTGCCCTTTCAAAGAATTGGGCATCATCTTTCACATTCAAGAAAATAAATTCATGATTATAGGTATCATGTTTTTATGAAATATCAAGACCCTTCATGTGCTTTTGAATCATTCCATGAGGATCCCAATCCCTATGAGGCAAGGTGGGTAATTAATAGTACCCTCTCATTTTTTCAACTTATATAAAGTTACTCTAGATTGTGTATCATATTCATCCTATCCTCATATGAGATCCATATATTGTGCTCTTTTTATTATTTTTTAGATATTATTATACACTCTAGCATAATTATAATTTTATATCTTGTTGCACTACCTTATCTAGTATGTACTTAGGAAGACATAATGGGTTTAATTTGTTACCAGTGACCATAATCAATGTATTATAACTAGTAGTCACCCCATGATGTCATTGTGTTTTTAATTAACTTAGATACCTTGGGTAGTGAAGATTGATGAATTACCGACCATACCTATGGGTATGCATCCTATGTAATGTGATTGATGTTTTTGTCAAATGTGTATATGTGCATGAATGAATAATAATCACAAATGTGATTCTTGATGCAGTCTACAACCAAATCCTAGAGTGATCCATAGTGCATATATACTATTTCCATCACAACATATAAGGGTATGACATCATATATAAGTGGCCACTATCAGGTTGATTATCCTTCTCTAGAACATATTCTCTCAACATGATGTTGATTATCTCCCCCAAGGAAAAAATTAAGTATAAATTCATCATCATATCCAATAATGAAACTCATTATAGGTGAAGAAAATGGATGTTTGGGAAACCATTTATTCTATTTATAATGGCCATACCAATGTAGACACCCATCCTAAATTTGGTGATGGGTATGAGGTCTTTATCCTTTTGGACAATAATCTCCCTAGGGATAATCCATGTGCTTAATATTTTATTGACTAAATTATTTCATTTCCACCCTACCACCTTATGTAAATCTTAATTGGCATTTATAATTAGAAATGATAAATACCTTTAAAATTCATCTCTTGAGATGCAATCCATGATTCTTTTATGTTCCATATGGTGAAATTATTTTTCCCTTGTTATCTTATTAGCAAATAATATATCCCATAGTAGGTTTATGCATGGCATCACTGAGAGCTTGGTCACCATGAATTTTAGTCCTTGTCATTTGAAAGGAAGTGGGTCTGCCACTAATTGATTTTGTGTTGGTGTTAAGCTCCCTTACTGAGTGTGGATGTCAGCTAAGTCATTGGCATCCCATAGAGATGAATACTTGGTGTATTTATCATTAAATAGGGTGGAGTCAAAAATAATATAAATGTAATAAGTGGAGTCTTTTATTGATAACTAGGATCTTAGAAAGACTCCTCTAAATGTTCTAGATGAAGAAACCATTATTAATTTATTGGTAATAGTTATTGGAATTTTATGTCTCAAATTTACTAGATTCCCTTTCATGATTAAAATTCAAGTTTTTAGGGATTATTTTCAAGGCAATAATTTAGATAGAAGTTCATTTATGATGAATGATCACATTGACAGTCTCAAGTCATTGATATAGATTTAGCATTTAATTCTTATTCATGAACCATTAATGTCCAATGTTTATAAACTCTATTTAGTTGTAAAATTCTAATTTTAACACTTTATTTATTGATTATGCCATGTCTTTATATTTCAATAAGTGTCATTAAATTTTATTCTTATAATATATTAGTTGTGTTGATTAGGATTTTAGTAATCAAGTATTAGGTTTTGTGTTGGTACCAAACTAACCTATTCTCATGAATTGGGGATTTTGAACATGAACTCTAAATATAAAATCCAATGACCAAACTCATCCTCTAGGCAATCCCAATGGTAACCTTTCATACAATTTCATTCAACAAAAAACCTGATATGTGTGTGTGTGTGTGTGTGTGTGTGTATACATACATACATACACACACACACACACACACACACACACACACACACACACATACATATATATATATATATATATATATATACATACACACACACACACACACACACATATATATATGTATGTATGTATGTATGTATATATATATATATGTATGTATATATATGTATGTATGTATGTGTGTGTGTATATATATATATATATATGTATATATATAGTATATATATATGTATATATATATATATATATATATATATATATATATATATATATATATATATATATATATATGTATGTATGTATGTGTGTGTGTGTGTGTAGACACACACACACACACACACACACACACACACACACACACACACACACACACACACACATATATATGTACACATACACACCATAAGTATAATTGTATGGTTACACATGACATCGTATTTACTATATATATATATATATATATATATATATATATATAGGTGTGTGTGTGTGTGTGTGTGTGTGTATGGGAATTAGTTGGTCAACCAATAAAATTAATGTAAATTTTGTGCAAGTCAACCTAACAAAAATAAACATTATGAATTTTTAGGTGACTCAAACCTATGTAATGGCCCTCAAAATTCACCAAAACCAAAATTCAAAAAAATTAATATTTGTAAATTAACAAATATTTTCCACTAAAATTTACCAAAGTTATGAAATCTCTATTTCAATGGAGCTAGATCAAAATAAGGTTCTAGTGTTGGAATAGCCCTAACAGACCCAGATGATAAACAATACCACACTACATAGGCTATGATTCCCATGAAATATTAATTGAGATTAGTATGAATCTCTAATCCTTGGCTTATAGTTTATTTTAATCATAACATCAAGAACTTAAAAATATTTAGTGATTCTAAGTTGGTGGTTAACTAGATTAGAAATAAGTATCAATGTGAGATCACCTACTTGAATAAGTATAAAATCCAAGCATGGGACTTGACTGAGTCCTTTTAAGTGTTCAACATCAAGGTTATCCCATGATAAAAAATTAGATGATAGATTCACTAGCAACATCAACTTCCAATCTAGAATCATTATAAGAATCTAGAATGTATAAATTCTCTATGGACTTAGTTCATTATCCCTCTATCTCAGATAATATGGAAAACTTCTAGCTATTTGAGGAAAATTAGTATAATTTCTCATTCATGAGTAGTTATGGTACCTTCAAATATAACCACATAGATGAGAAAGACATTAAGCCTATGCATATTGAATATTTGGAAGAGGATGGTGTCCTAAAACTAAAAGAGAAATGTAACCCTCTAAGGATGATATCCTTAGAGAGAGTTTTCTATGTAGATCCACAAGCTCAAATATAGATTTAGTCTATAGTAATTGAGATTGATTTCATCAAAGAGAATATAAGAACTAACTAGTATACTAGATATGTGAACATCCATTTGAGTTGTACTAAAAGTGAGAAATAAAAATTTAAAAGTCTTATTGATAAAATACAAAGGCATGATCACCTAGACATATGAAGACTTGAAAATATTTAACTCTGGAGTCATCACCCATACCTTTACATTGAAGCTAGATCACAATCCCTTCAGGTTGAAGTACATCCCATTTAATATAATAATAGAACATATAATCTAAATAGAGGTACAAAGCTACTCGATGCCATGATTTTCTTTGCAATTAGACATTGTACCTAGGTATCCAACTTGTTATTATTCAAGAAAAAGAACATAAAAATGAAACTCTATGTTGACTTTAGTAACCTAAATCCAACATCAAAAAAGGATAATTATCCTTTATCCTTCCTATATGAGGTATTTATATGGTCATTGGTTATGAGATGATGTCATTTCTTGATGTATTATTAGGATATAACTAGGTACTAATAGAAGCATAAGATAGAATGAAGATTTCCTTTACCACCAAGTGGGGAACTTTTATATACAAAAGGATGACTTTCAACCTAATTAATGTAGGAGAAACATTTAATAGAGTGATGGACTTCACTTTTCTAGGGATTTTTAGTAAAAACCTCATCATATACATGGATGATTTGATAGTGTATTCAAAAGATAGTGTTGATCATGTAGATCATATGTAAAGAGTATTTGACATATGTCTAAGATATGGAGCTATATTAGTCTAAAGAAGAGCATATTTTGATTTTTTAAAGGGAAATTACTAGGTCATGTCATCACTAAGGATAGGATCTCTATTAATCTAAAATACGTTTAAGCCATTTCCAATATAACACATCCCAATTATAATAAATAATTGAAGTATTCCTTTGGTAAGATTAACTTTGTAATGAAATTCATTTTTGGTTTTGTAGATCTTTTTAAGAAATTTATTGTTATGATGAAAAAATATTATAGGAAACAGTGTAAAAAAATCTAAGAGTTAAGACATCAAGACTTTTATTGCTCAAGCTCCTATTATGATCAGTCCAAACTTCAATAAAGATCTCTATATTTATTCAAAACATACTATAGTTTATGTACCTACACAGAAGGTGAATGGAAATTAATGAGTCATTATCCTCATGAGCACCAATATAAAGGATGAATATTTGAAATTCTCCATGACAGATAAATACATATATGCATTGATAAAATCTATGAAAACATTTAAGAATCATATTTTAAGGAATAAGACATATTCTTTCATCCCAGACCCATATGTCAAGCTCACAGTCAGATAGAATGAGTTAGGTGAAGGAATAGGTAAATAGATGGTAAAAATTTAGGATTTTGATCTTGAACTAAGGCTATCAAAGATGGTGAGAATAATCTAGTTAATGATTGATATTGATCAAAAAATTTCATTGAGTATATAAATGAGACTCATGTAGTTAGTGGTGAGTGCTACACTCAAATCATCCACTACTTACTTCGATGAGAATATCCCATTGAGATAAATAGAGATACAAATGATCCATCAAACTCTAATTAGTTCATTATATGATAAAGAAATGAGTCCTATATAGAAATAACTATGGTGAAATCTATCTAAGTTATGTTTTAAGAGAATAAATTTTGTATATCCTAGACATTCTACATAAAAATATTGGTAGTAAGCATACCTCAGGAAACACAACTTCTCACAAAATTTTGAGGATAGGATACTACTAGACCATAATATTCAAATATACACATAACCATGATATAATCTACAATGAATGTTAAGTATTTGGGAAAAAAGAACCGAAAACTACCATGCCTTTATAACCAATCATCAAAATATTCCCTTTTAACCAATGGGTCCTTAACTTTATTCAAGTAATTAACTAAATTTTTTTAGTAAGACACAAGTTTATTCTAACATATATTGAATATTACAATAGATGTATAGAAGCTGTAGCAACTAAGTGTTATAAAACAATAGATGTTATTGAGTTTCTAGAAGATAACATATAGACTAGGTTTAACACTCCCCTTTCATTAGTTTATGACAATGGTCTAAATTTTCAAAATATTAAATTCATAGAGTGAACCTAAAACAACAAAATCACTATCAAGTTCTCTTCAAACTACTATTCACAAGTGAATAGAGTGGATGAAATATCATTAAGAATATGACCGATTCCATTAATAAATAATCTTATGATAAACTAGGAGAATGACATCTCTTATTGAAATATACATTGTGAATAGACCAAACTAGATACAAGAAAGCTCTCAAGGCTTCACCTTTTCTTCTAGTGTATGGGAATAAAAATTCTTCCCCATTACCTTTAAAATGAGAATATTGGTTTATGCAAAAGTACATTAGAGAAGATGAAATAATATAATCTAGACTACTTGATATAGTCTATATAGAAGATGAAAAAATTGAAGCACTGTACAACCTCAGTAAACATCAAGACATTATTATAATATATTTTAAAAAAAGGTCTAAGATCAATGACTTTAGGATTTTGGACCTAATTCTTGTATGGGATAAAGCAAATGAGAAAAAGGGATAACAAGATCAGTTCACTCCTTTATGTATTGTACCATATTAGATCTTAGAGATCCTAAGTAATAATTCATTCTAAATGAAATACCTTGAAGGTAGTGATTATATACACTCATTTTTTATCACTTCCATGTCTAAATTGAAATCAAACTAATTTTTAGTAAACAATGCAAATTAAGCCTATAAATCATTGGACATCCCAATTTCATTCACAGATTGAATGTAAATGATCAAAATCATGTTAAGGCTTCCCTATTTTGGGTAATACCCTATACGCAATGATAATATCTTTTGGATTCATCCCCACTCAACTTGTGATGTAGTAAACTGACATTTTTGACCAATTGAGTGGGCCACTTAACTAAATTATTGAAATGACCAAAATCTTAAGCATGATTGATTAACCAAATAAATAAAATTAAATGCTTAATTGAAAAATCCATGTTGAATAAATGAATACCTAATTTTTGAAAATAAATTTTTAACAAATATCAAGGAATATGATGTCATGATGATGTCATCAGCCTTAAACTTAAATAATTATAAATATAAAAATAAATTCCATAAAAACTATAAATCTTGATACATGCCTCCATAAAATGCATAATTAAATCCATTATTAAATGTTTGTAATCTCCTAACCTTAACCTTAGGTAAACCACACATGGGTTAGAGTAAGTAGAAAAACTATATATCTTGACCAATCTAAGATAAATTTAATAATCTAAATATTAGAGGTGTAAGAACCATGGTGTATCTAGATAGGCATGATGGATAAATGTAGGAATATGAATAGTAGGAATGATGACCCCCTTTTGGGGAGAGGGACAAGATTTGTGATAGAGGAGGTCAAGCTAAAATTGATGACTAGTGGTGTAATGATAGAAGTGAAGTTGTTATAGTTTGAAATGATTGAGAAGTTACTTGATTGATTAGACTTAGTTGTTCAATAGTTCAATGAGTTATTGATTGATTATGCTAAATTGTTTGATAGTTGAATGAGTCTTTGATTGGTTAGAAATAAATTGTATGTCTAGGTAAAAATTGGTATAGAGACATGAGTGTCATGATAGGAAAATGATGTAGTAAGAGAGAGAGGCTCATGTGATGTCTCTAGTAGCATTTTTATGAAGTCACGGAATAAAATAGTTTGTAAAATGGAGCTACGGGGTTGAAGTTATAGGCAAAATGGTATTTTGATTTGGATGAAAAAGTTGTTTGATATAGGAAAATTAGATTGAATCTTGATTCATTTGTGCATTGACTAATTTGATATTTGGAGCTTTGGGGTGGGAGATTTGCTGAGGAGTCATATACCTATTATGACCTGATTTGAGTAGTTTACAGCTTAGATTGAGGCTAGTGGGGAGATTTACTTGGTAAATAGATGAAACATTTGATTTTTGCCTATGTGGAAGCTAGTTTTTGATGTTTTTGAGCTATTTTAAAATGTTTTTAAGAATTTTGACTAGTTTTAGCGCTACTATCTAGGAGTCAATGCTCTTGTCTAGTGTTAAGTGTTGTTATCTAGGTTTTATCATTATTGTCTAGTGCTAGTGTCCTTTTGTAGTGTTGTTATCCACTAGGGCTAGTTTTTTTAGATTTGGATTGGTTATCTATTATTGTTTATCTTGGTTTTTTACTTCAGCATATTTTACTAATATATTTGTTATTTTTTGGTGTTTTTTAGGGTGAGTTATGGATGAGGGAGTTTTATAAAGGCTAGGTGTTGGAGAAACTAAGATTTTTGCCTTTATCGATGGATGAGAGAGTTGTGATAGATAGAGTAGGATTGTGTCATGTGTGTGACCTAGGCCCTATACACTGGGATAAGTATTTAATTACCACCTTATGTGAGAGGTAGAATGTATATATATTTAATTTTTGGCTTCCTAATGGGGAGATTATAATTATTCTAGAGGATGTGTACCATATTTTGCACCTACCAGTTAGTGGATGTCAGGTGACATTTT
This sequence comes from Torreya grandis, assembly GCA_037957365.1. Classification (NCBI taxonomy): domain Eukaryota; kingdom Viridiplantae; phylum Streptophyta; class Pinopsida; order Cupressales; family Taxaceae; genus Torreya; species Torreya grandis. The sequence continues at coordinate 5,642 of JARHVA010005980.1, read as the reverse complement.
AGGATGATATGGGTGCACATGATACTAACCATGCATTCTTGTATTTTGTTGGCATGCTCTAAGTCGTACATAAGAGAGGTAGAGATAGCAATGTATTATTATTAGTTATTGTGCATTCAAGTGTTCCACATGTATAAAAGTTGTGGGATGTGTTGGCTTCATTTGTTACTATGGATAGGAGTGGGGTGTAAATTTCATACATAATTCATAGGATCATAAAAATATAGATGTGTATGGCACTATGTTCTCGTGGGATAGGACTATGCTTATCCACTTATATAGGGATTTTTACTAGTTTACCCAAGAGGTATTCAATGGTGGTGTGTGCATGACTAGTTTATTGTATTATTGGACTTATGAGCACATAGTAGTTATGTGGTGGATAGGATTATCGAGGGATAGGTGGGCACCTCCACAATCATATGGGGAGTGGTGGATGAGTACATTGGCTATCTGGTCTCCTAGGATAGATCACTATAGATAAGATTTAGATAGATTAGTGGCTCAAGATATCATATGGAGGCCCTATAGAGGATTCCCTGGGTGGCCCAAATATATAGTGTAATTGTGGTATATGAAGGTCAATTTTTGGTTACACGATAATTGGGTTGGAGTGTATCAGCACTTTTAGTATGAGTGCATCACTAGATAGTTTGGAGTACCACAAGATGTACCCCTAGTAGCATGGGTGTGGTTGAGGAGTGTATAAGCAATAATAATGGTAGGATCTCATGGAAGGCCTATTGAGGTTGAGTTAGCACCATTGCCTTTTAATGCATGAGATGTAGATATAGATATTCCTAATGTAGATGATGTTTGACTAATATAGGAATATACCATATGGTGGGTGAGGCATTGATGGACTCTATTATATCATATTTGTGCAGGGGATGCCCCTGAGTATGAGGACCCTACTCTAATCTAGATGATGGGATGTAAGCATTGATTATATTTGAATTATTGTTCAAGTTTATGCATGTTTTATATTTTTTTGAAAATTTATGTCTAACATACTATTATACCTTTACATGTAAGTGGAGTGGAAGGTGTTCAAGATGAAGCACCTACTAGGGGAGGAAGCAGAGATGATGGGTTTTGGAAGACCATCATCGAGTCTACACTTTGAGAGATCACACATCATGTTCTTGATGATTTTATGGAAGAGGGTCTTATAGATCAATCAATAATTATAGTTGGCATTTATGATCATTTATTTGATAAGGATATTATAGCTACAACTACATATGTTAAGGCACTGAGAGAGAGAGAGAGAGATAAGTTGAGATCTAAGAGAGATAGGCATAGGATGCCTCCACATGATTATGGATCGATGAGTGTGTAGATTATGGATGAGTACATATATTTACAAATGCAATATGAAAACTTATGTGAGGAACATATTTGGTTATTAGAGAGAGATAGTCATATTAAGATGCATTTAGGAGCTCAAGGAGGTACAGGGACATTGAGTGTGAGGCTAGACTATGGGACTATTATTGGAGGAGAGAGTGAGATTGAGAGTGAGGGTATGCAACCCATTCATTATTTATTATATTTGATATGATGTATGTGTTTTAAAAACTTGGGTATACATATGGATACTAGTTTTTTGTTTCAACTTATGCATACTATGTTATGGAATTTGAAATATATTTTTATATTTAGCATAATTGTTTATTAGAAGTAGTTGATCTAGTATTGATGTTGAAGGTTGTATATGTTTGGTAAAATGGTACTTAGGATATGTGATTTGATTTTTTTTTTGATAATTATGATGTTAGCCTATTGATTTCAAATTATAGTCATATGTAAGAAAAAAATTGTTTGTTTTTGTTAATAGGTAAACTCTTTGGATAACTTTGACTTGGTTTGAGATTGGTAAAGTAGGATTTGGATAAGTTAATTTAATAAGATCTAGACTTTTGATAGGATGGTTTTGGCTATGGATAGTTATTGGAAATTAAAAAATTTATTTGTTAGTATGTGGGGATGTAAGATAGCAAACTATGCATATTAATTCCCCAAGAGTGGCTCAAAAATACAAAGGATAGCTAGACCTTTGGCTCCATCATTACCATACTAAATGAATCTATGAACTGATGCTAGTATGAATGTGCATTCTATAAATTTGTGTTATATCATTATCTAAACCCTATTGTCTAACTAAATAAGTGTCCATACTACTCATGCTATGTAGGAAAATGCTATGTATCTAATATTATCTATTGTTTACTAATTGTATCTAGACATGGAGATTCGACAAAATGTAAATTTATTGATCATGCAACTAAAACTATGTGATATGAAGAAGACTTATCTATCTATAATCATATACCCTATGTCCTTTTTTGTCATGTATATGACTAAGATGTGGATCGATCTAGAACTAAAACCTATTATACAATCTCATTTAATCTCAACTATAGTGGATTTTTTCATGAGATAGGACCTAAAAAATCTGGCCATAGTGTTTATTTATTATGAGTAGTACTTTATGATGTGGGCTCATTTAATCTTATCCAAGGTAGACTATGACATGAGATAGGACCCATAAAATATGATTTAAGTGAATATTTCTCATGAGTAGTAATCTATTGCAATACATGTGACTCTATTGGATATGTATATGAAACTACACTATGTACTCCTCAGACTACACTTCTATATTTAGGTTTCTCTTGATATACTAGTTACCAAAACTTATGAATAGGTGTAATAGGATATATCTTGTGAGGCTCTATCATAGAACCTACATTACTCTCATGATGAGTGACCGATGATTCCTATAAAATAATGTCCTAGGACGACTCAGTCATAGAAGAATGAGATCTTTGGTTCTATGATGAAAGAGATCTTAGTGCCCCATATATAAATGTTATGATTCCATTATAGACACATCTATTAATGTAATCATTGAGTCCATAACAATCATTATCTCTATGTCCATGGATATGATGATACTTTCAAAAGGGCCCATGCAGTTGTTTTTATAGAATGTGTGGATATCATCAATGAGTAGAAAGTAATGTGATTGACCTCATATATAAGAGTGATAATAATATGATATATGGGATATCCTACTTTGAATCAAACTATAGTGGTGGCTTGATGTTGTTCTTTATCGTGCATATTATAGGTTATATTCTAGAGGCTAGCTCTTTGATCTTAACTAGTTGTTTTTTTGTTGTGGTTTCCTATCTTGTTTAAGACATGATGGATATTATATGCTAAGAGCTATAAATACTAATATGAAATCTAGAGTAATCCAATCAACTAAATCTACCTCAATCAATCCCAATTTATTTCTAATGCTAGAACTATATATCATAAGTGACTAAAAGAAGACTCTATTTAATATAGTAGATGCTCAAGGATAGGTTGATGAAGCCCCTTAATAAAGATATGTTGAATCTATAGATCTATTGGTTTGTATATAAATATTAACATGTGATTCTTCCATCATAATATATAATCACTAACTAGCTCTGAAGTATTTTGATGTAAAGTTGTGAGTTTCTCATATGTGACATGAGGTTGGGTGTTTTCTATGTAATGTATGAGAAATGCATCCTCTAATTCATCATATGTGTGTAAGGAGACAATGGGGAGTAGATGAAATAACTAATTATGTGCTTCCCCCACTAATGTCTACTGGAATAACCTAAGTAAAATCAAAGGACTTTCATGAGATGGAAAAGCCTTTTGAAAGGCTTGAAGGTGTATGAATGGATCTCTAGTTCCATTTAAGTGAGGTAATGATGGTATCTATAAATTCTTAGGCAATGAAGCTTTTAGGATTTTTTTCAAAATTTAGTTACCATTTAGATCATTGGCATCCATATAATAAATATAACCCTTATTTTCTAAGGTAAGGAGATGAACTTGGTGTTTTAGTTCACCAACTACATGCATCAAAGAGAGAATCTCTTAGGATCATACATTAGCATCTTGAAGTGGTTCATTTAATTGTTGAATTTGATTGTTAATTTTTACCATAAGAATGATACATTTATCAATTAGATCATAAAGAGAGGGTGTGCTCACTTGAACCTTGGGAGTAATGGTAACTTGGACCTTACTAGAGGGATGTGGGCTACCATTCTCTTTAGGTGAAGAATACAAATTGAGTTATATTTTAGTGAGGAGTGGCTCGAGAGATTCATTGGTATCTTTATTTTTTAGTGTATCACATTCTAAATGATTAGAAGATGTGCTATTTCCATAAATGTGTGCATTATTTTAAATATAATCATGCATATAAGTAGAAACAATATTTGGAATTGTATTATGTTTGAGAGGAGTGAGATAAGAGTTAGAAACATGAGATACATATTATTATTCACTATGTGCATAATAATAATCATTGTTCCATGAATTTTCATCATTGGAACATTTTTCATAATCACTCTCATTTTCATATTCAATTGCATGTTCACTATCATATTAATTATCACTTCCACCATTGCTAGGGAGAGGTATAAGAGAATATTTTAATTTTTTTCTAATATGATAGATAGAAATAATCATTTAAAATTGGAATATTATGTGCATCTATGTTATCCAAATATAGAATACATGAATTATTTTCATTAGATGTAAGATAAATAAATTTATCATTTAGATCTTCTTTTGACAAGGTAGAGCTAAGAACATGAGATGAATCATTTGAACTATGCATTATAAATTTGATTCTATTGCATTTATATTTTTGTAATTTGAACATGGAAGTAGAGAGAGAGAGAGAGAGAGAGAGAGAGAGAGAGAGAGAGAGAGAGAGAGAGAGAGAGAGAGAGAGAGAGAGAGGAGAGAGAGAGAGAGAGAGAGAGAGAGAGAGAGAGAGAGAGAGAGAGAGAGAGAGAGAGAGAGAGAGAGAGAGAGAGAATTTTAACTAATTTAGTGCATGCCCAATTATAACTTTGGAAATAATTATATTTGAGTCAAATTATTGGTGACATGTGCCATGGCTTTCTAATAATCTTGAAGCTGTAAGTATTGGTCTACATGCCCATCAAATTTAGGTAACATTGGTATCTAAAATTTGTGTGGTAATCTTGTAGTGAAAGTTTAATGTGGAATATTATTGTCATGGATGACATTAGAATCAACTCGATATTATCTACTTGTTGTTTCAAAGCACCCATTACATACATCAATGAAATTACCACTTGTGAAGGTATATGAAAATCATCAAGGGATTCATTTAATTATTAAATTTAGATGTTTATATTAGCCATTGGTATATTTTATTGGGAACCATTTTTAGGGAATATTGGTTTACTATTTATAGACTTTGTAGGGGTGATAGATTGGACCTAGTTATACAAAAATGAGCTATGGCCTTAATTTAGACTAGGTTTAAAAACATATTCTAATGTAGTGGGGGTGGTTGAGTGAATTAATTATTATCTCTTAGTTTTTTAATTTTAAAAAAAGTATCACATGATAATCGACTAGAAGGTACTAAATTATCATGTCAATGTATGTTCTGTAAACAATGAACATAAGAATAAGAGTGTGTGTGTGTGTGTGTTTTAGCATGTGACTTAGAATTTGATTAAACATGAGAAATAGGTAAAGTAGGAGGAGAACTAAAAGTTGTAGAATCCATGTCATCTTCACCATAATCATATTAACCATCATTA